>JADLZN010005462.1:0-285872 GCA_018155175.1 Sinocyclocheilus anophthalmus | reverse complement strand
CTCCGATTGAGCTAATATCAACAATCGTCTATATAATTCAGTATGCGGATGCTCTGTAGTTGCAGTGGAGCTAGAGCAGCATCCACACACTTTGTGAATGTGCGGGGTGAGAGTGACAGGCCGAAAGGAAGAACTCTATATTGGTATGCTTCACCCCCGAAAGCAAACCTCAGAAACTTCCAGTGTTGAGGGAGGATGGAAATAGACAGGGGGAGAAATAAGCGTCTTGAGATCTATCGTAACAAACCAGTCCTTGGACTGGATTTGAGATACTATCTGCTGATAGTGAGCTTCTTGAACCGAAGCCGTTTGATAGCGGGGTTCAGAAGACGGAGATCTAAGATCAGACTCAACCCCCCCATCCTTCTTCGGATGAAGTCGCGTGGCTTGAAGTAGCAGGGGAGCTGTAGGGGGATAGTGTTCAAGGCGAAAGGCAGTAAACCCGACAGGCAGAAAGCAAATGCCCACGCAACTCAGAAGGCTAGAGGAGGAACATGTTCTATGGCCCCCTTCCTCAAGAGAGTATCTATTTCTTGTTCCATTACCAGAGCCTGCTCTAGTGTGGGGATGACCCCATTGAAACAAGACGGACGAGAACCGAACTGGATTCTGTAACCTTTCTCTACAATCTGCAGGACCCATTTTGAGATATTTGGTAGAAGTTTCCACGCTACCAGAAAATCTACTAATGGAATCTACTCTCGAGGCTGGCCTCTGGTATTATCAGAGGAGCCAGTTCGGTGCCCTGAAGCGGTCGAAGATGACACGCGCAGCCACGCAGGGGAACGAAGTAGACCGACCCATGGAATGCTGTTAGCACCCTCACCTTGAGAAAGGGGCCAGGCCCCGGCGGAGATGAGACAGGAGCTCTCCGTGCCATACCGTGCCGGGCTGGGAGCTGGGAATTTCACTCACTGAGATCACTGAGCCCTGAAGCACCGAGGGTGACAGGGGTAATCAATGAACCTCCGTGAGGGCACTGAAGGAACAAACGACCTGACTGCTGTAGCACCCTCACATGAGGGGGCGAGCTCTCCCGTGCCATAACGTTGCCGGGCGGCAGCTGGGAATTTCACTCATCGGAACTCACTGAGCCCTGAAGCACCGAGGGTGGCAGGGGTATCAATGAACCTCCGTGAGGGCACTGAGGAGGATTGGGCACCGTATACTGAGGTTTTATCCTTTCCTCTCCAGGTGGGCTGTCCTCAGGGACCTGACAATGGTAGGACCATTTAGCCGAGGTCCTCTTAGACAAAAATAACGGTCCGCAGATCCGTTTTTCGGTCTAGAAGACCCACCCGAGAGCATCACCCCGACCCCCAATCTTTCTGTGGAGGGGTGAGGGTTGCAAAGCTCTGTTTTTGAGACTGGCGATATGAGGAGCTTGATGGCTTGGGCTGCTGCTCGCTCAGCAGCCCCACCCCCTGAGCAGGTCAGCCTGCTATGCTTGTAACACCGCCATGGTGTGAAAACATGCGCCAGCCTGACCTACCGCAATATAGGCTTTCCCAACCAGACTCGATGTAAACCTAATGGGCCTGGTGGGAAGCTTCGAGGCCTTCAGGGGCGATGCTGAGGATGGGGAGATATAGCTCGCAAGCGTCTGCTCCACCACTGGCATCGCCCATAGCCCTATCTTCAGGCCAAAAAACCGCCAGCGCGGGCTCCGAACATGAGGAGAGAGCTGGTGAGGACTGAGAAAAGGACGAGCCAGTCTCGGATCCCTCCGCTAAATCCACACGCGATCCCCACGACAACAGTCTGCGCTCCCCCCCCTGTGCATCGGGCAACAGCGGGACCGCGGCCAGACGGAGTGGGATCGCGAGCCTGGCTGCTCTCATCAAACGCAGCCAGGCGAGAGCGGAGCATATGCAGCGAGAGTAACTCACAGTGATGACAATCAGCTGCTCGAAAACTGACCGTGCATGCTTTGCTCCTAAACAAACAACACACAAATCGTGTGTATCCCCAGCCGCCAGATATCGTGGGCAGGGAGAAAAACAGCGTTTGTAATGCCGTTCACTCGCCATACACGTTCTCATTGTTTTTTATATATGAGTGCTTCTGCGGACAGACAACAGTAAATAGACAAACACATACACAGAGCGCTACTGAAGAGCAGAAGCTGGATGCGCTTTTATACTTTCTGGTGCTAACGTCACCCCGCTCGTGACGTCTCGCTGCGCCATTGGACTGATTTTACACGTGCTTCAGAACGCAGTCACGCAAGGGGCGTTCCCAAAGCGACTCGACGCAGCTCGAGTCCTGAAGGAAAGGGGAACTATATATAATCTTACAGTATCTTAATATATTATGTTATATATATATAATAGCAGAAGGGGGCGCCCCCCGCAGCAATGCAACACTGTTTGATAACCGGCCGCCAGCAGAAGAACAGCGAATGACGTGAGTTGCACACTTAAAAACAAAGCCCAATAGACAGTGACCATGTGGTGATTCTGAATGCGTCTCTCACAGACTGACAAAGGAGGAGGAGTATACTTTAAAGGCCGTGTGCATCCAACGTTTGCGAAAATGGAGCTTTGTGACTCAGTAAGCCTAACTCTCTCATCGGCACACCATCCACATAGCCATATATTTCATATTTGCGATGCTAAAGTTTTGAGATAATAAACTATATTTTATGTAATTATAGGCTTTACTTCAGTCGCGTTTCCAACCGTTACCACAGAGGCCGGAATGGGCAGACGCCTGATGTTTGGACACTTGAGGTAAATTTTATTTGCATTCACAAGTCTATCTGCGTGTCAAGTAGAACATGATGGAACGGATGTGTTTGTGTGGCTACGAGAGAATGGTGTGCAGCCTAGTGCGATCACTTCAAAACGTTTTCCTTATAGAACCAGCAAATCAGCTTTAAACCCTATGTCTTAATTAATAATGCATTATTGTATTAAAGGTTCGCGTCTTGATTGTGGTCTACACTCATCCAATGATGAAAAACAAAACATTGTGCTTTGTTGTTAAAGAAGGTTTTACGAAAAACAGATGGAATATAGGACGATCGCTTTCTGCCATGATGCACAGTGTCCTTTCTGTGAACAAATAAGCCTGTCGCAAAAAAACAATCGCATTGAAATCAAGCGAGTAATAATAGGCGACGGATTGTGTCCACTGTTTTTTTCTCTGTTATGTTAAAACACTTCATAATTCACAAGTATAGAATTTCCGCAAGAAAGTATTCCTTTGATATCGTATTATACTGTACTGCAGATTATTGTAACTAATAAAACATGGTAAATAATATTTAGTATTTCCACATCTCTAGGGTGGAAAAAACAATTAATTGTTACGAAAAATTTATTTTACCAAATGAATGAAAGAGAAACGGCATAGTGAATTAGGTTTTTTTCATGTGTTACAGTAAATCGTATTGAAACGCGGTGACCCACGGAACCGAGAAACCGTAAGCGAGGTACGTACGAACGAACCGTGACCATCTGTGTTAGACGGTTTCCCCAACTCCGACAAAAGTATTGAAAAAGTAATTTTTTAATTTTACGTCATCACCATCGCACCATTTCCACAATTGGTAAACAAGTTACTTACACGCTCGCATATCAGGTCAATCAGCGCGCCAGATTGAGATTGATCCTGTTGATTTGCACCCAGAATATCTGCATAAGCTGTGTCAGTGAGTCTACGGCTCTGTGTATTAAATGTCGGCGCTCCAATCTGAGAAGCAGGTGATGGAGCAGGATGTTACTATAATCAGACAAACCACGGTTTGTATGACGAAGGAATGGCACGCCTTATCCCAACCATCAGTAGTGAAATATGTATTTGAGGAGCACAGGCCTACACTAGTGTGTGGACACGCAGTTGATGAACCGGTGGGTGTTATTCTGCGGTGGGAAGAAATCGTAAGCTATAAGAAAGGGTTAGGTACGCAGAGGCTGTCATGGGATCAACTTTACTGTGGTTGTGGATTTTAACAAAAGACAACCGTTCCGAGAATGATGAAAAATAAACTTGTAATATCTTCAATGGATTATAGCCTTGTTGAGGACGGAAAAAAAATAATCAGTTTTTTAATAATCTTTGAAAAAGTTATTTATAACCTAAAACTTGCGAGGGCTGACGCGATCCGGTGGCAATCAGTTGCTGTCAGAGTACCAGAAATAAAGAGTGGTTTTCGCACGATCATCGCGGTCTTGTCGACCGGCAACAGGATAGTTGTTAGAGTAACGAACAAATAAGCAAGGGATTATTGAACAAAACTCTGGAACCCCAAACACTCATTATATATATATACAGTGGGTACGGAAAGTATTCAGACCCCCTTACATTTGTCACTCTTTGTTAATTGCAGCCATTTGCTAAAATCATTAAGTTAATTTTTTTTTCCTCATTAAAGTACACACAGCACACCATATTGACAGAAAAAAACAGAATTATTGACATTTTTGCAGATATATTAAAAAAGAAAAAATGAAATATCACATGGACCTAAGTATTCAGACCCCTTGCTCAGTATTTAGAAGAAGCACCCTTTTGATCTAATACAGACACGAGTCTTTTTGGGAAAGATGCAACAAATTTTTCACACCTGGATTTGAGCATCCTCTGCCATTCCTTCTTGCAGATCCTCCAGTTCTGTCAGGTTGGATGGTAAAAATTGGTGGACAGCCATTTTTAGGTCTCTCCAGAGAAGCTCAATTGGGTTTAAGTCAGGGCTCTGTCTGGGCCATTCAAGAACAGTCACAAGAGTTGTTGTGAAGCCACTCCTTCGATATTTTAGCTGTGAGCTTAGGGTCATTGTCTTGATGGAAGGTAAACCTTCTGCCCAGTCTGAGGCCCTGAGCACTCTGGAGAAGGTTTTCGTCCAAGGATATCCCTGTACTTGGCCGCATTATCTTTCCCTCGATTGCAACCAGTCGTCATGTCCCTGCAGCTGAAAAACCCCCCACAGCATGATGCTGCCACCACAATGCTTCACTGTAGGGATGGTATTGGCCAGATGATGAGCAGCAGAGTTTTCTCAAACTGTGGTGACGCTTAGAAATTAAAGTTCCAAAAAAGGTCTAATCTTGGTCTCATGCGACGATGACCAAGAGAATCTTATTTGTCTCAACCATGTTGGAGTCATCCATGAAAAAGAGAAAGGAACGGTCAAAATGAGGGATGCCGCGATTCATGTGTCTTTGCCTGCCCACATGTGTGTGAAAAGAGGCAATGGCGGAGGACGACACAGGACGCAGGACTCGCCCCCGAGACACACACGATTAGGAGGACCCTCCACACACTAACACACCCCAGACATGGCCTGAAGCCGCCGTGTCCCAGCACAAACACCTGGTTGACTTTGACAACCTTTCTCCCGATCTCCCGACTGACATCTTGGAAGACATCTAGCTCCACATGATTCCCGCCCTTGACAGCAACCTGTGCTTGGGTTCTTACTGTACGCTTCACCAAGGAGATCTCCCCACCGATAGCTAGGTTGGCGGACGGCCAGCTCTAGGGAAGGGTTTCTGGTCGTACAAACGCTTCCATTTAAGGATTATGGGAGGCCACTGGCTATTAGGAACCTTAAGTGCTAGCCCCCAGACAAATTTTTTTTGTAAACTTTGCCAGACCTGTGCCTTCTGCCACAATTCGGTCTCTGAGTCCTTCAGGCAGTCCTTGACCTCATGATTACATTTTGCTCTGACCTGCACGTGAGCTGTAAGGTCTTATATAGATAGGTGTTTGGCTTTCCTAATCAAGTCCAATCAGTCTAATCAAACACAGCTGGACTCAAATGAGGGTAGAACCATCTCACGGATGATCAGAAGAAATGGACAGCACCTGAGTTAAATATAGAGTGTCACAGCAAAGGGTCTGAATACTTAGACCATGTGATATTTCAGTTTTTCTTTTATAATAAATCTTCAAAAATGTCAACAATTCTGTGTTTTTATGTCAATATGGGGTGTTGTGTGTACATTAATGAGGAAAAAAATAACTTAAATGATTTTAGCAACTGGCTGCAATATAACAAAGAGTGAAAAAATTAAGGGGTCTGAATACTTTCCGTACCCACTATATATATTATATAGTATTATATATATATATATATTATATATATATATACTATATATATATCTATTTTACTGTATATTATATATAAATCTCAAATAATTAATGAATGATTGATTAATTCATCCACATTGGACAAAGAGACTGCATACCAATTTTAAAGTCATTCGGACTAATGGTTGCGTAGTTATAGCCATTTTCTTGTTTTTTTTCCCCATTATAGCTTTCCGAGTTTGATGAAAATATATCTATTTCCATTCAAGCGTTATTGGCAAGTAAAAGTGGCCCCAACTCTTTCGAACGGTTTGGCATCCCTTTGCGACGGTGAGTTGAAAACTCAAGGTTCCCCTTCAGGAACTCGAGCTCTGCCCCTCGTCGGGAGGAGAAAACGCTATGGGCAATATGGCCTTCAGCATTGACCACGCTCTGACTCAGTCTAATGGAAGGGCGGAGACATCAAGGTGGGGAACGTACAATCTAAGCGACCAGGAAGCTATAAAAGCATGAGGTGGAACCGGCGTCCGCTTTCTGTCATTCAGCAAGCACTCTGTGTTGTGTCAGTCATACTTTTCATTCTGTGAGTCTTATTTGAAGTTGTTTGTCTGAAAAACAAAAGAAATATCATGGCAAAGGCTACAGAGAAAACAAAGTATAAGGGCGAAAGCAGACAGCGTTTCAAGCTGTGTGATCCTCCCTGCCCTCACTACATCACGAGCAGGGATGCACACATTCTGTGCATTGTCTGCTTGGGGGTGAAGCATGCGGAGTCGGCTCTCAAGGGGGCCGACTGTCCGCACTGTGAGCGGATGTCACTGCGCTCGCTTCGCTCCCAGAAGGCTCTCTTCGAAGAGGGAGCCTTCACCAGCGTTCCTCGTGGTGCCGGAGCGAGTCCCCCGCTTCACCGAGGGCCTAAGCAGCTGGCTGCAGGCGCATTCGTACCCGGAGGGGGTCGTTCACGCAATTGGATTTGGCGGAGGGAATGGAGACGGGCGAGTCCCTATGTCTTAGCCAGGTTGAGTTGAAGGTGATGGTCTGTCATCCAACAAGAAATGTCTGTTAGACATGCTGAGATGCGAGCAGCTATCTGCGGATCATCAGGATGGAATGAGAGGTAGAGTACAGTGTCATCAGCATAGCAGTGATATGAAAAGCCATGTTTCTGAATGACAGAAACTAGTGATGCCATGTAGACAGAGAAGAAAAGTGGTCCAAGAACTGAGCCCTGAGGCAACCCAGTAGCTAGATGTTGCGACTTGGACACCCCACCTCTCCAAGATACCTTGAAGGACATATCTGAGAGGTAAGACTCAAACCACTGAAGTGCGGTTCCTGAGATGCCATTTTCCAATAGGGTTGACAGGAGAATCTGGTGGTTCACCATATCAAAAGCAGCAGACAGATCCAGCAAAATAAGTATAGAAGATTTGGAAACCGGCCAGACAATCAGTGCTGCTCGCGCAATGGCGGGTTCGCTATTTACCTGGCGGATGAATTTTCATTTTAAAAATGTTTTTGTGCTGCTGCTCATCCCTGTGTGTGTAATAAGCAAAGTGTATGTGCGTTGCGCACCCGCCTATATGCGCACAATACTATCGCGCTCTTTAAATAACAAAGAAAAAATATTGCGCCAGACTAGACCAGGTTTGAGTTGGTCAATGGCCCAGTCTATTTTCATTCCTCAAAATAGCAACGCGCCAACAATGTGCCTGAACACACCTTTTTTTAGACCAGCACGCTCATATGCGCACAAATGGGCGCAAATGCATTTTCTATTTAAATAACGCGCCGCAGGACGGGAAAATGAGAACTGCGTTGGGCAGAAACTAGCAAAAACACTTGCGCCGCATTGCACCGGGTGTATGATAGGGCCCATAGGCTCCAACAATTAATATTATATCAAGTAGTGTTGTGCATATGCATGTCACTTTCAATCTATGCAATGCTGATTTTTAACATACTCACTTTAATTTATTTTTGACAAACTGTTATGATGTGCACAAAACATGACTTCTAAAGATCTAATTTAGGTTCAGTGTTACCTAAATTTGCAATCATGTTTGAAAATTAAACCACAATGTGCTTCCATAATCTTCAGTAAGGGTGTAATCACACTAGGCACAGTTGCCTTGAACCAAGCAAGAGCGTGATTATCATAGGGGTATTGTATTATATTAGGGGTCAAAAACGCTTGGGTACGGTTCAGATCGCCTGGTGTGTGAACACCCTAAGACTGATGTACAGTCACGCTCATTGTCAATCTCATCAACGCAAGCTCTTTGCAGCAAGTTGTCACCATCAGCTGGCATTTACATGAAACATGATTAAACCTGAATAATTTCCTGTGGATTGGTTATTTTCAGCCTTTTTATTCAGCACTTGAATTTGATGCATCTTAAATTCCTAGCAAGACTGTGTGTGTGTGTGTAATTCTTTACACTCTCAGGGGAAAAAAAATACATATCTACAAAATTAAAAGCTACACTAGATGCTGTGTTTCATTAACACTGATGAGAACATTCTTTGTTCGACTGGTTGTGAATCATGTGTGTTAAATGCCAATAATTTGAAATAATTAGCCTCAGTCGGTGACGCTATTGGAATGCGTGCACCTGAGAGGTTATAAATAGATGTGAAACGGTCACACTAATGTTACACCCACCCCTCTCCACAAGAGGTAGTGTTGTTTTATCTGAGGGCAAAGGCATCCTTTGTTGGAAAGGGGCTTTGCCATCTTGACTGCTTTTCTTTACAGCATTTAGAGGTTAAATGGGATTTGATCGCAATGCAGGCACAGCTGTCTTCTGCACATGTTGAATCCATTCTAAACACCCTGAAGAATATCGGGCTAGGCCAGAATGTTACTATCCGTTACTTTCTGAAGGTTCTAGGTCTCATGGTGGCTGCATCCACGTGAAAACTTTGGGCCTCCTGCACATGAGACCATTTCAGTTGTGGCTCAGAGCCATGGGATTTCACCCAAG
The DNA here is from genome assembly GCA_018155175.1 of Sinocyclocheilus anophthalmus. Lineage (NCBI taxonomy): Eukaryota > Metazoa > Chordata > Actinopteri > Cypriniformes > Cyprinidae > Sinocyclocheilus > Sinocyclocheilus anophthalmus. The sequence continues at coordinate 276,849 of JADLZN010005462.1, read as the reverse complement.
GGCCAATCCTCAGAGCAGTGGTGGAAAGAGTATTGAAAAAATATACTCAAGTAAAAAGTACCATTACATTCCAAAAAATGTGAGTAGAGTAAAAAGTACTTGTCCAAAAAACTACTTGAGTAAGATTAAAAGAGTAGCGAGCACTGAGCTGCGGATTCTACCCCTTATAATAAATGCTATTACACTGCAATTTAAACGTTTTGAAAACATTGTACATACTGCAGTTCACATTATCGTTTGTTGTTCGTCAGAAAGAATTAAGAATATCTACCATCCAGTAGTTTTAATTTTGACTGCCAACTCTTTAAAATACATCAAAAAACCACTCTATTATGATTTTTATCTAAGATCTATTATGATGAAAAGTGATGAAAAGATGAGTTATTCTCGGTACACTCATCACCATTTAAATCATAATGTTTGAAACAATAGATTTAAAATCAGGTGTAAGGGCACTGAGTCAGAGCATGCTATTGTGGCACATAAAATATTAATGTTTAGAGCAATGCAAAGAATACAAAACCATTAGAAACTAATATGAGAGTTCAACACACCATGAGATGGGTCAAGAGCTACACACAGCTACATGTACTCAAATTGTTATGCTGATAATACAATTTGTAAGGGAAAAAATCATTAAATTGGGAAGTATTTCAGGGGAAAATTTTTCAAAATAAAACACACACGTCTCTTTGCAGGGCCGTGGCAGTCTAGGTGAATAAGTTGCTCTATCAGCAGCATCTACAATCAAATGGAACTGTTGAAAATGTTTTTTTTACGCAAATGCACTTGGTAAATGAATCGATCAAACAAAAAAACATTGTTTATTAACGAGCTGCAATTTTATCACATCACACATCACATATCACATAATAATGTTACGGGTCATCAATAAGGTGCATGCTGAATCTGGTCCTTCAAATTTCAGTATATTAAGCCATGATAAGCTGTTTTTCCACATTTCCAAGCATTTTAGAGTGTCCCCAACACACTTTTTTGTAGCGCTCAACCTCATCGCATGCTCAAATTCATCAGGAGTAATGAGCTGCCGACTTCTCCAAGTGACTGCTGCAGAACGCATGCGAGGAAGAGACGAGGCAGTGCAGACCACGCATCTCTCTATATTCTGAAGTAAATGGGAGTGGAATTTACCGTATTAAGAACGTGACACTTGCAGGAGTAACATTGTATGCAGTACCCGCAAATTTCAGGCCCTGTAGGTTAGCTAGCATAAACGGATTATCAGTCTTGGGCAGTAACACATTTAGTAACGCATTACTGTAATTTGATATCTTTTTTAGTAATGGAGTAATTTAATGTGTTATAATTTCCTAAATAGTAATTAGAGTATAGTTCCAAGCCTAGGTTTCTATAAGTTACTGCTGCATAATTCAGAACAGTAATTTGATTTGACTACTTTTAAAAGGAGTTCAATCATGACAACTCTCGGAACATTTTAGCATGGTGATGGATATGACAATGTTAATGTATTTGGTCTTGGCGGAACAGATCTGCTACGCTGCTGCTGAATGGCTGCTGCTGTTGGTTATTGCTGTAGTTGTAGATTATTGCTGCTGCTGCAAGCAAGTACAGGAACTTGCTACTGCCAATGCATATGGCGATACGGTGCCATCAGTATTTAAGACGTACTGCTGCTGCACAAATAGCATATAAAATAACCCCGTAGCAGATCTATACAGGTGGAGCTGGGGAAGGTGGAGGGTTTCAGAGAATTCTGAAAGCGCACTGCAGGAATCTCAAGTGAATGCTAGCCAGTCATATAAATGCAAGACAGTAAGCTCATTGGCTGCATATGCAGCATGAACCAATCAGCTTGTGCCAAGTCGTTTAACTCTCTGAATATCATCAGTTACGTTAACACCCCGTCAGAATGCGCCATCTAGAGTTTCTTGACTGAACTATATATTAATCTGTAAATCAGTAATTTATTTACATTTCCAGAGTAACTTGCACAACACTGCAGATCATTTAGTAAGCAGAAATCTGAAATTTACCACAAACAAAGGAGTTAACTTAACATATTAGAGGAGTATGTGACAATTCGAAAGGTGGGGGGGGGGGATTAATTGATGCTTGAAGAATGCAGTCCAGCAGCCATGATTATCACCAGTTGGCGGTTAAAGTTTTCTATGCACAATTTGATTTGACGAGAGTGAGACCAATTACTCTCTCCCTACCCAATCACGTTGATGGATAAAATTGAATTAAAACAAGCATGTAACAAACACAATTGGAGGGAAAATAGCAGAGTAAAAGTGCAGATGCATCACTTAAAATGTACTAGAGTAAAAGTAAAACACGATTTTTAAAATACTCAAAACAGTACAATTTCTGATATAAAAACTACATAATTACAGTAACGTGAGTATTTGTAATTCGTTATTTCACACCCCTGCCCTAGTGGCATATAAGGGTTTTGCTTTGTACCCTTTCTATGTGGTTCAGACCCTGGTTTCTTACCTTGGGTTCATGTTGTCATCATGGCACATGTTGTCATCGCAAGATGCTAACGACAGACGCTTCCCTCACGGACTGGGCTGCGGTCTTAGATGGCCGTCCAGCCCAAGGGATCTGGAGAGGTCATCTTCTCGAATGGCACATCAATTGCCTCAGAATGATACTTCCTCCTGCAGTTAAGGGGCTAACATATCCTAGTGCGGGTGGAAAACACTGTGGTAGTCTCTTACATAAATCGCTATGGCAGACTGAATTCGTGCCACCTGAACAGGATGGCACAGCAGGTTCTACTTTGGGCACAGGACAAGTTCCTGTCCCTCAGGACGATTTACATTCTGGGGCATATGAATTTGGGAGCAGACTCACTGTCCAGACAAGCTCTGACACACATGGGGAATGGAAACACACAAATGAGACAAGAGAAATATTTGAGGGAAAAAAGAGTCAAAACAGAGAATGTGGTGGAAGAAACAGAGAATATATCTTTATTATCTTGCTGCAATCTCTATCAAGACTCCATTTTAGGAATATTTTATTGCTCAGTAGTTGCTCTTTCTAACCTCAGGAGACTTGGTTGTGATTCTCATGTATTTCTCATTTTAGTACCAACAGCATTTCAGATGTTTCTCCTAAGAATCCTTAGGATAAATAAAAGTAGACACAACTGAGAAATGAGAACGTTCTGAAAGAAAGGAATCCGAAATGACAATGGGAGAGAAACGTGTGAGAACCATATCTTGCAAGACTCCATTTTAAAAATGTTTTACTGCTCAGAGGTTGCTGTTGCTTTTTTATTGCAATGGGAGTTTTCACCTTTAATGGTTAGGACAGTAGGAGTAGAGACAGGAAACAATTGGACAGGAGCAGGAAAGTATCTTTACTTGGGATTTGAACCTATGTTGTCTGAGGTGCAGTAGTGCCTTCACGTCAATGTGCTGCTCACATGACTATGGCTCTGACAGAGGTTACTCTATGCTCAGGATGCTAAGGGGTGATTTATGTCTCATTGAGCTATCAGCTTTGTCTTAAGATGTATTCAGTTTTATTTTAGGTGAAACGTTAAACCTTTACTAATATTGTAAACACTAAAAAAAAGAACCCCCCCACACTAAAACTATCATTTAAATAGCATTAAACATTTCAGAATATCAATATTACTATGACTAATATTACTAGTTAAAATGTTTTTATTTATCTTCGATGTCCAGCATTGTATACACCACATTTTCCAAACACACTAGAAAGGACTTACAAGTGCAAGATGTTTAGTATAAGAGCAATAAAACATTTTTAAACAAATGTAACACTAGTGTACCATTTTTTTTATTTTTTTTGCTTTGTTTAGTATTAAAATGTTGTCTTGTGCAGCCCATTTTTGCATGTATGTAAATATAGGTTATGTTTCCNTATGCCCTCAGATGGTGCGTTTTTGAAAGTTGGTGTATGACACACCGTGCAAACCCAGTTTACTGCCAAGTTGTTTTGAGTTCCTGCAAAGAAAAAGAAAAAACTCCCCATGTACATGTCCTGGTATTCTCAGGTGGATGATACACCTGGCAACTTTTTAAACAATTTTGCAGGGCAACATTTTTTGAGCAATGTTGCTTGGGCACTTTCCAATTGAGATTGGGTAACAAATTTCTATATGGATACTTTAGATCGGTCATGGGCCCTGTGTCTCACCTGGTTGCCCATTGATGGCAACACTGACCAAAGTTGCCTGGCAACATTGCTCAAAAAATTGCCCCGTGTATCATCACTTCAGAGTCGATGTTGCCACCAGGTCAGCTTGCCATGCTACTAAATTGACGAAAATTCCCGCTAGTCACCCGCTTCATTCATGGAGCTAAGCGGTTGAAGCCACCCACGAGAGCAACTTTTTTTTTTTGCAGGGACTTCTTCGGGGCCTTAGCGGTATGCTTTAGGGTCTGGTTGGGACTTCCTTTTGAACCCTAGAGTCTGTGGCTTCCTGAGGCTAGAGGCTTATGACCTCGAAGATGGTTTTTTCCGTTATGGCTATTGCTTCTTGAAAGAGAGTCTCGCCATCCTGCTTAGACTTTGCCAATCCATGCTCTTCAGATTTACGTCCACCGAATCAGCCATTCGGGGCAGTCGTAATTCGGGGCAGCTTTTTTATGCTATGGGGACTGGCTGCCACTATGCAACACTTGGGTGAGGAATGCTCATTGCCCTAGCCTTGAGGCAACGGTCGAGCTTCGTCTTTAGAATTTAGGGCCCATTCAACCCGAGGGGTTACATCCTCCAAGGTTCTGGCAAGAGGTGTTCCCTTGCAGAAAGTATGTGATGTGGCAGGCTGATCCTTCCCGTACACGTTCATCAGGTTATATAATTTGAATGTTCTCTAGACTCTGGACTCACATGTCCTTGAGTCATGTCTGAGACTGCTCCACATACATGCTTCACAACCGGTCAAACCAATAATTGTCTCATCAGCTTTAATGAAATGCAGCATCTCGTTCCTGCTTTTTCAGGGAATAGGGTTACAGTCAAGTAACCCGAGACATTATTCATCTATCGTGCAACCAGAATAAACAGTTTACAAGTGCAGGGTTGGATATTCTCTTTTTTTCGGTTGTATGCAACAGCAAGGGAAAACACCTTTCCTTTTGCCTGTTGCGACAAATGTACAAGGTGAGGTCAGAAGCATCATTTGTGTGTGGGAATTGGAAAAAATAGCCTATGGCAACAGAGCGAGAAAGAATCATACTGAATCTGGACTGAATATCCACATAGATCTCTACCTGTGGGATTTTGCAGGCAGGAGCAAGGCAGAACATAAAAATTGTTGGTGTGAACAGGAAGAAATATAACATATTTTTAGCGAGAGTGGGACAGATTTCTGTGGCACTGAAAAACTGATCCACACAGACCTCTACTATAGAATCAGAAGCGCCACAGTGAGCGATTCTGCCATTACATGCGCATACATGCACACTCTTTTTTAATGTTGCCCTCAAAAGCTATCTCAATATCACTGTCTCTGATGATAAAAGATATGGGACATTTATTCAAATTAAGGTTTTTATTGGGCTTTATTGGGAGCAGATGGGGCTGGGGTCTGGCGGTCCAGGGCCAAGCTCAGACCAGACTCCCACTGACAGCTGAATGATAATGATTAAGGAGAGACCTTGGATTTCCATGCTGTTTCCCATTTCTCCCTTGCATTTCTCTTGTGCTCTTTCTCTTCTCAAGCTCTCCAATCAGTGTCACACACCCTTTCTCTCTATCTCTCTCTCTCACACACACACACACACACACCTGACCTGTCCTTTTTATCCTAACAGCAACCCTCAAAACAAACGCAGACAGCAGCCTCGAACTTCCCACTCACTTCATGTGATGCTACGAGTAGGCTGGCCCAAGTCAAACCATTTGAATGCATTTGTGTGTGTGTGTGTGTGTGTGTGTGTTTGCTTCATCGCCTAGTAATGAATAAGAAAAGAGAAATACTATCAGCATGAAGGTCTAAACAAAGTCACTCAGCTGTCGACACTGCCATAACCCTCACAGTTTGCTGTTGATGTATTCCAACACTTTCTCTCACACATGACTTCATTGCTCTTTCTTCACAGTAGGGCCCTTATTTCAATGGCTGTCATTCACTAGTTGGCTTCTGCACTCCCTTTGGAGTGGATTAATACTGTCCTCATTGGCATCTCCTGTACGAAGTCCCATTTCCCACTGAAACACTCCTCTTGTATTCTTTGTGTAGCCAACATTGAGATACCCCATTGTTTTGTAGCCTATAGCCTATTTCAATATCAAAATGCATCAGTGCATCAATGCCAGACCCAAAGGACTGATGGGTTACAGCAGGGTTTGTCAAATTTGGCCCTGAAGGGCTATTGCCTTGCAGAATTTAGCTCTGGCCCTAATTAAAGACACGTGAGCAAGCTAATCAAGATGTTTAGAGTTACTGTGTGTGTGTGTGTGTGTGTGTGGGTGTTGGGTGTGTGTGTGTGTGTGCGCACGTGTTTTTGTGACAAATGAGACCATCTTGTATAATTACAAAGTCAAGTCAAGTCAAAGTCTGCTTTATTGTCAATTCTTCCACATGTACAGCACATACACACAGAGAATTGAAACTGCATTACTCTCAGACCCTTGGTGCATACAAATAACAAATACAGATTAAATACAAAATACAACTATACAATATACAAATAAGGTAAAATGTAAAAATATATATATAAAGCACAATGCATATGGCAGATAGAGTGCAAACCAGGAAAGTAAACAACAGTGCAGATATAGTAATGTAGTGCAAAAAAATGATTTGTAGTGCGAAAGAGCTTATTCAGACTGATTAAAGTGTGTGTGTGTATTTGGGAGGTGGGAGTGGGAGAGTCCGTCAGAGGGTTAGAGTTCATTGGTGCGTGGGGCAAAAGAGGGGAGGGGGGGCAAGGTCGGGAGGGAGTTCAGCTTTCTGACAGCCTGATGGATGAAGCTGTCTTTAAGTCTGCTGGTCTTGGCCTGGAGACTCTGCAGTCTCCTCCCCGATGGCAGCAGACTGAAGAAGCTGTGTGTCCGGTGGGTGGGATCACCTGCAATGCAGAGGGCTTTTCGGGTGAGACGGGTGTTGTAGATGTCTTGAAGGGAGGGGAGAGAGGCACCAGCGATCTTTTCAGCTGCTCTCACTATGCGTTGAAGTGTCTTGCGGCAGGACGCGTTGCAGGCGCCATACCACACAGTGATGCAGCTGGTCAGGATGCTCTCGATGGTGCCTCTGTAGAAGGTGCACATGATGGGGCCGGGGCTCTGGCTCTTCTCAGTTTGCGGAGGAAGTAGAGACGCTGCTGTGCTTTCTTGGCCAGTGCTGCGGTGTTGTCAGTCCAGGAGAGATCCTCTGTGATGTGCACACTCAGGAACTTGGTGCTGCTCACTCTCTCCACAGTCCACAGCATGCTGATTGCGCACTCTCCTGAAGTCAACAACATTCTCCTTCGTCTTCTCCACATTCAGAGAGAGATTGTTGTCACTGCACCACCCGGCCAGGCGGCTCACCTCGCTCCTGTAGTTTGTCTCATCTCTGGGACAAACTACTATGTCATACCTTTGACATGTAATACCTATGTCAAAGGTATGACATAGGTATTACAAGGAGAAGGTGACTTTTCAGGACATTACCCTATGTCCCCACTTTTCAAAACGCTTAAATCACACAGAATGGAGTGTACTGAAAATCTGAAATAGCACAAAGTCTCCTGTAAGGGATAGGTTTAGGGGTAGGATTGGTGTAGGGCAAAAGCACATACAGTTTATACAGTATAAAAACCATTACACCTATTGATTGTCCCCCACTTTTTCACAAAACCAAACTCCGGTTATGTGCACGTGCATGCATGTGTGTATATGTATGTTCTGTTTGCAAAATTGAGGAAAGCAGGAAATATAGTGTCTAAAACGTAAGTCTCACTATATTAACTTCTTGTTTATTGAACTATGTATAAAATCAATATCACATTTGCAATCGTGCAGATATTCAGGAAAAAACAGTACTCTTGTTTGTGTGATATTGTTAAACTATATCATACATAGTTTATATAATATTTAAACCCATACACTTTATTTTTTCCATAATTAACTGCACCAATTAAAATGTTAAATAGACATCAAGCAGACATACTGTAATTACTTTTATTAAGTGTTTCATCTGAATAAATGTTTAGAGATTATCAAAATGTTTATTTGAAGTGTCAGTTTTTGCATTATAATTAGTCAAACCTGAACACAGACACACACACACACATACTGCACATTAAGACAGCGAAATGCCATATCTGCATATATTACGAATAGATTGATAAACAGGTACCTGTTTAGTCCTAATTTTTTTGCTCAATGTTTTTTTACAGTACACCACAAGCGTATATTCATTAATGTTACGAACCTTTTGGATGCGTTTTAAGATTTGATGCTGTCATTCCAGTATCTTTTTCCCACATTCACTGCATCTGGCCCGATCTTCATGAAGTTCCTGATTCTGACTTACTAATATAACCAAATTTGAGAACATGTACACCATGGCTCCTGCCATGTTTCATACCCTTCTGACATTTCGGAATGTATGCGCAATACATCATCAGATAGTATGATAAGAGTCACATCTACATCAACAAGGAAATACGAGATGCTGATATAGTAAAATCATATAAGTAAATTCCAAGTTATTTCTTTATGATATCAGTAGTTAATGATAAAAGACTTGAGTTGTGTTTAAAATATTCACGAGTCCTTCTTGTTGAGTCGAGTCAAGTCTGAAATCTTTTCAGGTCGACTCTGGGGTCGAGTCTGAAGTTTATTAAAATGTGACTCTATTCCAGTCCCTAAATTTTGAGTACCCATACTCTTTTTTGGTTACGGTTAGGTTATGAACGTATTCTTGGGGTACAAACATAAAGGAGCTCGGTAATGTACAGAAAAGCAGACACACAAACATTAGCGAGGAAAATGTGAGAAAAGGCAAATAGGAAGGAGTGGGGGGGGGTAAAGTCATTTGTGATGTGGGTTTGTCGGCAGAACATGAAGATAAATCAGAGGTCAATAGTTATGATTACTTGGGTAATATACAATACTAGTATATATACAAAATACATACCCAATATATGCATTCTATCATGTCTAGATGATCACTTGCATGACACAAACTAATGACTCGAAGGGCAGTACGGGCATGACAATAAAAGTATCCATGTAGGGGACGAGAACTAAAAGTCACAAATGCCTCAAGTGCTGTTACCTTAAATATAGTGACTCGATACGGCGAAGTACACGGCAAGCATGGTAATAAAATCTACAGTTCACTCGAACTCCAAGGCGAAGAATGGCAAAGAGAGGTCGACTGACGCAGAACTAGACGAGAACAGTGACAGAAAGTCGAATAGGTGGACAAACCCAATAAATAAATCCCTGATACTGAGGTCTCACTCATTAACTGCTCGGAGATCTATACAGAGGACACTACACTAGAAAATGGTGTCTTAGAGAGAGATGACTATATCTTATCTTGATCTGGAGTTACGTATGTGAGAGAGGGACATGGGCGTACGTCTACCCTCTGTCAGATACTACTCTCATTCGAACTAGTGGGGCTATAACGATCGCAGAAAGTGCCTCAGGAAACGGGGTAGGTATGAGACCATGCGCGGAGCCTGAGGTAACGACCTAGTGCTCAATTGGTTGACATCTATGAGGACTCAACTGCCGGTGACAGACAAGGGTGTGACTGAATAGACGAGCGCTGTCTACCTTTAGAGTGCTAGCAGGGGGGGGAAAAAACAAAGTACACGAATAAAGGCATCATAATTCGTAATCCAGCAGTCCACAAATGTGAGACATAACCCTCTCAGAACGGGCGCGAAGCGCAGCGGGGGCTGTGGGTGTGGGGCACGGGGTATCCACACATAGGCAATGAAAAGCGACACGAAATACTATAGGGACACCCCATGATATGGCCCGCAGTCACAGCGCTCACTCGGGAATTATACAGTCAGCAAGGCATGTGCAAACGCGCATGTTAAGCCACTTGAATTCAGGCCTGTGATCGTGTGTGCTGTGACTGTCATGTAAGTCCTTACTACGTGTTGGTCTAGAGAAAAGACCTGGGTAACATTAAGTTGGCACGATTACTGTCAATACTGAACAGGGATCTGCGAGCTTCACATTTCATTCAATAACAAATATACTCATGAATTGGGCTATGCAATAGAATGCATCACACAACAGGTCTTTGCCACGTGTATGATAAGCAGGTCTAAGCTGACATGAGAGGTAAGCGGTTTATCAGTATAGTTACGAGCGGCCATGGATGTCCTATTGCATCATGTGCGGTTGATACGCATGTGAAGGAGGAAAAAAGAAGGTGTCACTGTTAGGGTGTTAATAATATCAGTACTGCTTATTATAAACAACCTGGTGTGAGGCATGTGGGTCTAACTATAGAACACTGACCAGATACATCAAGGTATTCCCATGAGGACTGTGGTCATTGTAGATAGGGGCATACTGAGGAGGGGGAGTGATATTGTGAATCGACATGAGTGTTTACTGACAGAGATGCGGTAAGATCTACAAGTAATAGACTAGTATTGTTGTCATAATGTCTGAGGGCGCGCAACTATGGCCCTGGATCACATGACGGCAAAATCACATAACAGCTCACTAACAAATCACGGGACTTACAGTTTACAACTTTCCACAGTGAAAGTAAAAAAATATAATTTACTACAACATAATCAATCTGACTACATTTGGTTACACCAACAAAGAATACTTTTTAAATGTTTGGATATGTAAAAAAAACAAAAACAACAATGGCTCCTTAAGATAACTACGGTCTTTTTCTGAACCCTATTAGGCACTTACATGTTTTCTTCTCTTGTTTTCTGCTTATGGTTTCATTAAATTAGCTATAGAAACCAGAAGAGTGTGACATGATAGAGGCTGCTAGAGTTAAATATGAGCCAAGGTCAGATGTGCTGTTGTTGGCTGGCACAAAAAAAATCCTGAAAAATAGAATGCCATTTCCCAGCGCCCTTTGCCTTATTTTATTGTACTTGTGGCTTGAACTTAAAATATTCTCCAGAGTGTATTGTTCTTTTCATTTTGCTGATAACAAAATGACAGAACTGTACCTTTGTTATGATTGCCCTCCTAACACTGAGCATGTACTCTAAGTGTATGCAAGCTAAAACCGGGGTGCTGATATTGCGTTTTTACTAATTTAACTGCTGAAATTTGATAAATTGTATTACGTTAGTTTTTAAATACCTTTCAGGCTTTTCTAAATTGTATTGCATATATCAGTGGTTCTTCATTTCAGTCCTCGTGTACCACCACTGCATATTGTAACACCCCTGTGGGGACATGTGTTTGATGGGGGTGGTGGTTTCTATCCCCTTTGTGTATGTAGGTGTTAGGCCTGTTTCAAGTTCCTAAGTAGTTGAAAATTATCGGGGCAGGAGAGTGAGTGGCGGGCTGCAAAACCTTGCAAAAATGAAGGAAAAAGAGGGGGGAGGAAAAAAAAAGTGGGAAAGAAAGAGGAAAGATAAACCATGGGAAGGGGAATCAAAGGGACAGAGGTAATGAGTAACGGAAGAAAAAAAAAAAAGATAAAAAGAAAAAAAAAAAAAAATGTGAGAATGCTTAAAAAAAAGGGGGGAAAAAGAAAAAAAAATAAAAAGGAAACGTAAAGTTGAGGAATGAATGTTACGAAGAAAAAAAGATAAAAATAAAATAGTACCTCCGAGTGTGTATTGTAGTTTTATGTTGTGGTGTGTGTTTGTTTTGTGTGTGTTTAATAAAATTGTTGTAAGTAAAATAATAGAAAATGTTGGGAAATGGTTTAAATGGTAAATTATTGTAGTTGTGAAATAAGGGAATTATTGATATAGGAAAATAGATTGTGAAATTATAAAGAAGAAAGGGTGAAAAAATTTATAAGGAAGTGGTGGTGATGATTGGAAATAATAATAGGTGAAGGAACGTAGACAAAAAAAATATATGACAAACACAAAAAAAGGGATAGGCGGGTGCGACTGAAGTAGGGTGATTATAAGGAGGTCGGGGGGGGTGACAAGAAGTACAGTTAGAGGATGAGCGGAAGGCAGTGTAGGGGGATCATCATAAAGAAGGGATGTGGGAATGCCGTGGAGGGTGTGGGAAGGTGGACGAGTGCCTGATGGGGATCGGATGGTGCGTATAGGGCAGCAGGGAGGTGGAAATGGGCTCTGACGCACACAGGAAAACATGTGCAAGCGAAGCCAGTGATAAGGAGAGGGGGAATGCTGTACAGGTAGAGAAAAGGGAAAACAGTGAAAAGCCGGAAAAACTGTCGCATGAAATTGTATAATAATGGAAGGATAAAAATGGAGGAAGAAGTTGGAAAAAAAAGGGACAAAAAAAAAAAAACACAACAAACACACACCAAAACAACAAAAAAAGGACTCTAAAGAGGAGGAGAATTATAGCGGCGTCTTTCCCCTCTTTTGTTTTTTCCAGGTTTTGCCAGTGTTTATTTTTGTTTTTCTATGGATTACCCCGCCTTCGAAATCCTCCTGCTGGAGCAGGGGGAACGCTCTCTTGAGGACCACACAAACGACTTTCTGTCCCTGGCCCACCTCACGCACTACCCGGACAACTGCCTCTGCATGTTCTACCAGGTTGGACTTAACGCCACCACATGAGCGCAGTTGTCTGGGGATGGTCCTCGAGAGAGCTTCACCACCTTCGTCGCGTGGGTGCTGGTGTCCTGCAAGTCCCAGCTAACCGTGGGCATCGCTGACGGCGACACCAGCCCCACTCAGGACCCTGAGCCCAGCCCACCATCTCCCCACGGTACGGAGCATAAGCCTGAGCCCACCGATGACGGAGAGCCATTTCCCGCCGCGATCCACGAGCCGGAGCGAAGCCCCGCGGCTGAGAAGAGGATCGCCTCGGATATTGAGCCCAACACGTCAGACCAGGTGCGAGAGCCGGTGACAGTGCCCACCAAGAGGGAGCAAGCCGTGGACTGTGTGGGCGCGGAGAGGAGCTCCGCCCCCTGCATCATGGCTGAGGGTGAGCGGACTATGGTGGGACATAAGGGCCAGAATATGGAGGGAAGGGCTCCTGATCCCCAGTTCAGCTCAGGAAGGGCTCCTGATGTTTCGTTCAGCCCAGGAAAGGCTCCTGATGTTTCGTTTAGCCCAGGAAGGGCTCCTGATTCCCAGTTCAGCCCAGGAAGGGCTCCTGATCCCCAGTCCAGCCCAGGAAGGGCTCCTGATCCCCAGTCCAGCCCAGGAAGGGCTCCTGATCCCCATTCCAGCCCAGGAAGGGCTCCTGATCCCCAGTCCAACCCAGGAAAGACTCCTGATGTTTCGTCCAGCCCAGGAAGGTCTCCTGATCCCCAGTCCAGCCCAGGAAAGGCTCCTGATGTTTTTGTTTTAGGCCCAGGAAGGGCTCCTGATCCCCAGTCGAGCCCAGGAAGGGCTCCTGATCCCCAGTCCAGCCCAGGAAGGGCTCCTGATGTTTCGTTCAGCCCAGGAAAGGCTCCTGATCCCCAGTCCAGCCCAGGAAAGAGCTCCTGATGTTTCGTTTAGCCCAGGAAGGGCTCCTGATCCCCAGTCCAGCCCAGGAAGGGCTCCTGATGTTTCGTTCAGCCCAGGAAAGGCTCCTGATCCCCAGTCCAGCCCAGGAAAGGCTCCTGATCCCCAGTCCAGCCCATTGATGGGCTCCTGATTCCCAATCCAGCCCAGGAAGGGCTCCTGATACCCAATCCAGCCCAGGAAGGGCTCCTGACCAAGATCTCTCTCCAATGCCCGCTCCTCAAAAATGCCCACCCTCCCACCTGCTCCAGCCTCCTCCACCGCTGTCGTCTGGCAGTGCCTCTGCTTGCCCTCAGCCCACCATCATTGCTGTGCGAGCCCCGCAGGACTGCCATCATCGAGCGTCGCCGGGGTTGGAGACTCCCTCACCTCTGCCTCCAAGGCCCGGACTCTGCCTCGGCCCATAGACCCAGTGGCTCCACCTCGGCTCCTAACTCCCTCACCTCCACCGTCACCCATCGATCCATCAGCTCCACCAGGCTTCCCTGTCCGCTTTGGTCGGGCGTCGACCCGCCATCGCCTCTGGACTCCTCTCTTCTGGCTGCGCCTCGTCGCTCTGTCCTTCCGGCTCCGTTGGGCTCCTTCCTCCCGTCAGCTCCACCTTGGTCCTCAGTCGCTCCGGCTCCGCCGCGGATCTCTGGATCTCCGCCTTGGTCGCCAGAGCCCTCGGCTCCACCCTGGCCCCCCGGATCCTCGGCATCCCCCTGGCTCGTTGGCTCTCCGCCTCGGGCTCCGCCGCCGTTGGTCGGCCCCCTGGAGTCGGTGGACATTCCTCCTCCATGGCTCCTCCCTCCGTCGGCTCCACCGTGGGCCGCTGTTATGGCTGTGGCCAGGGTCCCACCTGGCTCCTCCTGCTCTGGTTCCCTCCTGTCGTCTCCCTGGCTTCTGCCTCCATCGTCACCTCCCTGGACTCTGTTAGCCGTCCTCCTCCTGGAAGTCTGTCCTCCGCCGGAACCTCCACCTGTCTGCTCTGCCTGCCACCCCTTTGCCTTCCCCTGTCACCATCTCACATCCTCTGCATTGTCCTCCTCCTAGTCCCCCTCCGCCCCTCCCTCTGTTTCTACGGTGCGAGGACGCACCTTCCGGGAGGGGGGAGTAATGTAACACCCTTGTGGACGGTTTCTTCCCCTTTTGTTGGTTTAGCCCGTTCAATCATTAGTTAATTATCCTCAGTGTGCTCACCTGTCTGCCCCTCATTTTCTGCCCTATAAGTTCCTGTCTCATGTATTCTAGTATTGCTGGTTAGTTTGAATGTTACCCCGAGTGTGTGTGTCTCATCTACCCGAATCTGCCTTGTTGTCTCTACATTAAATATCCTTGTCGTCCTCGTCATCCTGCCTGCCTCCACACACCGTGACCGTGACACATATTTTGCATGTCTCTCTTATTTAACACACCTGATGCATATAACCAGCTCATGAGAAGAGAGCTCCATGCATGAACTGTGTTCCGACTGATATGGTCCCTACCTAGTGTTCGTTGCTCCCTTCTTCCTGAGAATGGGAAATCCATTTAAGTTTACTTAACTTCGGAACATTCATTCACGGATCTGTGCTATGCCACCACCTGCAGCATCTTCACACACAGACGAAACTTACTAGAGGAGTGTTTAGTGTGACATAATGTACCACTGTAAATAAATACACTTTAAATTCACATCTGGCACACTTTAATGCACCTTTGAATGGAACATATACGCTCCCTTCGAACTGGAATCATGGTGGAATATCCTTGATGTCCACTTTGCAGGGCACTTACGGTCGATTAGAACAAACTTCTGAAGTGATAAGAGATACAAAATGTTTAGAGCAGTGATACTTAAGGACTGGAATTGAGAACCACTGGCCTGTTTGAATTCAACTTAATGTGAAGTGTTCGTCATGTGAAGATCTGTTATGTGAGCTACAACATGGCTCCCACACAATGAAATAGAGATTGTAAACGTTTACATGCAGGAGAGAGAAATTAACAAACTCACTAAAAAACACACTAGGTTTTCCAGTGATTCATAGCAGAAGCCTGATGTCGTTTTCCAGATTCCAGGAAAACAGTGGATAGTACAGTCATTTGTAACCACTGAAATGAGTTCAAATGATTCACCTCAGCATCTCGCTGGCAGCTCATGCATATATAGTGTACTTCGGACGGAGCCCTTATATATATACACAGCTAATTAATTACCTTTGCTTTGCTGAGTATTTCATTAGCTATTTATGCCCCATTGCTCTGGTGTTTGGAATAAACACATTGTGTGTGACAACAGAATAGTGTTAGCTGTAAATTTCTTAAGATGACCTGTCATGATTTAAATGCCATGTAAAGAAAAGAAGGTTACTCACACAGACAGTTGTCTTCCAGCAGAGTTTAAAATGGGCGCCCCCCTTTTTTTAAAATTTATTCCCCACCCCCCTGGGGACCCTACAAGATTTAGTTAGTTAGTTAGTTAGTTATGCATGATTTGGGGACACTTAAAATAAGTATATAAATCTAACACTTAAAATTGTATAGATTTAATGTATCATATAAATGTCACAAGGCAAGTTCTTTGTTTTCACACAATCTGCTTTCACCTCACTTGAGGGTTAGGTTTATAGGGGTGGACCTTCATGCTTTTTTATTTAATTTTATTTTATAATTTTATTCATTAATTCCTAAAAATCATACAAATGATTAGGTTTATAGGGGTGGACCTTCATGCTTTTTTATTTTATTTTATAATTTTATTCATCAATTCCTAAAAATCATACAAATTCATAAGAAATCGTAAGGTAACAAAACAAACACCTGTATATGAGTTGGACCTTTGCAGTACTGTACAGTGCAAAATAAATAAAGGCCCGGTTTCACAGTCAGGGCTTAGACTAAGCCAGGTTTAGGCCACAGTTCAATGAGGATATTTAAGTATCTTTTATAAACGTTCATTAGGAAAAAAAACATTGGTGCTGATATATTTTAAAATGTCAGTTCAAGTTTATTTCAGTTAAAACAGCTCAGACATGCATTTTAGTCTGGGACTAGGCTTAAGCCTTGTCTGTGAAACCCGGGGAAAGAGTAATATTTGGGAAACTGTGTAGCTTGGTTATGATGCTGAAATGTCATCAATGAAGCTTACCATATATTTAAATTGAATCAATACACTAACTCAGGTGTCTTAAATGTGTTTTGTCAACACCCATTTTTTCATTGGAAAAACGTCTTACATTTGCAAATATGTAGCTATATGTACGTTAGACTGCAATTTTTAGCTGAAGTTAACACTAAAGGCAGTTAAACACCAACAGCTTTGGTTCCTTTCACACTATGATTACAGGGTCAAATGATCAATTAGTAAATTATTTTCACACTTTCCTTTGCTCAATGCAATGTTATAACCTCAAAACACGTTTGCCATAGTGTATGATTTAGAAACTACTACATATTGAGGTTTGCTTTCCATAATCTGCTCTGTGTGTATGGCTATTCTGATTAAGTAAATTTGCTTAGTAGCTAAACACAGGTCATGATAAAAGGCTCAGCGACTTGTTGAAGCAAGCTAAAACACCATGGTTGTTTCAAAAAACGCATTTTATCTCACATTTGCTTTTGTTAGCATTATTGTTTAGGTTTAGGCTAGGGTTTTTGTGTAACGGGTATGTTACATTTTAAACATGATAGTTAGACATTTTATTTCCAAACTGCCATAAAGTGTACGTTAACCAACATATTAAAATGTTGCCACAGTCTCATTTTATCACACAATTTAGTGCCAGTCACTGGACATTTCACTTAGAAACTGCAATGAAATGTGATACAAACAATTCAATATCATTTTGCAGATATGTACTCACTGTACCCACAGACAATTTTTTTTTCATGACACTGGAATGTTTAACAAAGCATGCATCTGCTATGGGGGAAAAAGTGATATTGCTTACAGCACCCATTGTGGACATTTCACCTGAAAGTGTAGGGAATTTTGCAGATTATGTAAATCAGTCTCAAAGATGTTGACATAATTATGGCATGAAATGGCACTGTGCATGAAATGGAAATGTGCAGAAAAAAAGCTTGCCATTAGCTTGTTCTTCATCTGTTGTAGCTTTTTTATTCTGATTCCCCTACATTGGAGGTTTCATCAATTCCAGTAGGCTGATGGCAATTCCACTAGCAGGGTTTTCATTGCTAGTAAAATGCTCTAATTACTCGTAAACAGTGTTGGGCAAGTTACTCTGAAAATGTAATCAAATTACTGATTACTGATTACTCCTTTTAAAAGTAATCACGTTACTGTTCTGATTACTTTATTTCAAAAGTAATTAGTAATCAGTTACATTACTAGTTACGTTTTTTTTCTCCATTAAATTGATGAAATCCCAGCATAAATGCGTAAAAAATACGCTTACTTTGGAGCGTTCCCGATAAATATGTGTTATTAAAGCATCAACATTCACAGAACACTTATTTTTAGCTAAAGCAAGCGGCTGCTGCCTGCGTGTTTTGGCATGGCAGAATGCCAGCAAAGAGTAATTCTAACAGCTAATCTCAGTTTATCGCAATCTCACAGATCTCTGTTATAACACAATAAATATATGCATAATGAATCTGTCATTATGTCTGCAATTCGTGTGTTATAATGAGAGGATTCGTGAGCATGCAAATTTCAGCACTGCATTGCTCAACGCTGCAAACACGCAAATTTCAGCACTGCATTGCTCAACGCTGCAAACATGTGTTATAGCCTAAATAGTAACTCTGCATACGCTTGCACCTGTTAATCTTTTAGATTTGATATTAGTTCATGTTGCTTTTGTGCAACAGATGAATAACAATTTTTTTGTTTTAGATATTTTATGTTTAGATATCTCTATTTTGCAGGAGTCCCGTGAATCATTTTATTCTCCCGCATCCCACACACACACACACCTTGTCTACCCACTTCCTCAGCAGCACTAAACAACTCGCCCATCTTGTCCCACACCGCACTCTGTTGCGTCGGGTCTCGCGGGAGCAGGTCTCTAATCCACTGGCATTGACTCAACAGTGCGTGTGCTACATCCTTTTTACAATCTCTAGATTATAAAACACTGCATTCTGTCAGCAGTGTAACGCGGCAGTAACGTATAGAGACTTCGGCTTGTAACTATACTCTAATACTGTAACTAACTCTACTATTTTGAAAATTATAACGGGATAAATTACTCCGTTACTAAAAAAGTAATCAAATTACAGTAATGCGTTACTGCCCAACACTGCTCGTAAATGAAGACATTGCTCACCATGTAAATGAATGAATTGCTCATTGACACCCCTCAATTTCCTCATCTTTATTTCTTAATTAGGAGCTATTTCAAAACCCACTTAAGTATTGTTTGACAGCTCATGCATATTTAGGCAAATATGTATAAGGGCAAATTAACATACAAAAAATCAGTACATACAAAATGGCTCAATTATGCAGGATGAGCCAGAGTTCAGTGCACTGACATCGACAAGCTTTTGTGCATGCTTAATCACATGGTTGTTGCTAAGGTGTAGCTAGGTGGTTGCTTACTGGTTCAAGTAAATAACAAGCCCATCCCAAAGTCTCTATGATACTAATATCTCTAGATACCTTCAATCTAAAGGTATCTAGAGGTATCCCCCCACCCTCTACTATCCGAAAATCATTGTCACTGATCTAATAGAAAAATAACAACATAGGAAGAGGCCTCAACAGGCTGTATCATTTGAGGTATCATTCATGTTGCTAGGATGCACAGGTTTTACACTGAAATATAATACTTGAGGTTGGGTTTTTTACAGTAAGTATGAGCAATGATGACAGTGACGAATGTCTAAGCAGCTATACCACTAAGACCACATGACAATATTCAGCTTTAAATTATGACCAAGTGACTAATTAGAGGAGTCTATGGTTGTAGGCTATTTATTTTTATTTTTTTCAAGTTTTATCACTACAATGGTTTGAGTTGTCAACCCCCATATCACTCAGATCTTACTGGAAGCCACTACTGCCACACTGTCTTTATCTTTCATTTTCCTCTTTCTCATTATTGCCTTGTTCTGTGGAAGAGGTACAAGCTTGCCCATCTGGCAATCATGTCAAATTGTGTTTGTCACTTCTGTATCTTTCAAACCAATATTTAAGTTCCATTGTGGCACTGTCACTCATAACTTCAAATCATATTTTGACTTTTTCAAATCTCACCTCTAGTCCTTCAGACACATTCTTGGATGAACTGGGAACTCTTTTTTGAAAACTGCATTCCACCTGTCCCTCTGGGTGATGTCACATCCAGATTGATGCTCCAAGTCATTGGTGACTCAACAGGCAGCGATCCACCATGATCTTGATTTCAACTGCAACCTTGCTCAATCAAGGATCTCTGATACACTTCTACAACATTCAGAACTATTCATTGTCTAATTTGAGTATTTCCTCTTTCCCCTACCCATCCACAGTCTATTCACTCAAATCCATGGACCTCCTAGTTTCCCAGGATTTCACTATATTCCTTATTCAACCTCATTTGTTCCGGAGGAACTTTCCTATCAGCCAGTCAGGTTTAGTGCTAAGTTTAGAGTTAAAGCCAGGGTTGGGAATTTAACAAAATTCCATCCAACCTATTTATGGGGTTGTCAGTGGACCACAAACATATTTAATCCAGGAATATCTTACTTGACGAAGTCACAGTCACCAGTGCATGTGTATGCGCATGGGCTATAAATGCCTTTGAGTTGGTTTGAGTTGAGTTTCTTTACTTCCTTATATTCACATAAATGGACCTCCTTAAAATCCACCTTGATGTTGGAATGAACTCCTAATCATTATCAGGACAAGACAACTTCTTACTTCTCTTTGTTTCACTTTAGAACATAACAACAACATCAACATTTTAAGTGCACAGCATTTTAGAACATTTCAGTTGTTCTTTCTTTTAATTTCTCTTCAAGTTTTCTCATTTCAAAGAAAAGAAAAAAAAGTTTTTTTTAAGACTGTCTTAATACAATGTTACTTCCCCAACACATGACGGTTAATGAGATGGGTGCAATGGAAGAGCATTAGAGAAGGGTTCCTGTACGCTCTTATTATTCAGATGGTAATTTGTTGTCTCTAATTAAGCATTCAATGAGCCCACGAGTGACATTGTGTGGACACCTGCAGCTCCAGTATCTGGCCTGTTTATTGTACCTTAGTGTTCTGTTTCACCCTTTGAAGTCTTTTTCTTATTTTTCCAAACCTAATTGGCCAGGAAACACTTTGTGTAAAAGACAACAGTGAGATGAAGGGCTGTGTGTTAATGACCCTGGATTATTGTTAAAGTCAGACACTTGTCAAAGGGAGGAGCGGTATCAACATGGATATTTGCGTTAGATTAGATGAGAAAATGACATTTGACTATTACTGATGTCATAGAAGTGATGCAGGCAGTGATTTTGCAATGCAATGCTAGATTCTAAAGATACAGAAAGTAAGGAACAGCGTGACATGATGAAATGTCCACAGATGTCAATCTGACACACATGTACACTTGAGCAGTCAAAATGGCCAAAAATCACATTTATACTGAATACTAAAATAATAATAATATAAATGATTGTATTTCTTCATAAAGAAAAGTGACACTGATATCTCTGTGTTGTTTGTCTTTCTCAACGTCTACCAATTAAGAATCCTGTATACTTCTTCACTTTGAAATCTTTCACTTTCACCTTCATCATCTTGGACTGAGGTGAGTTCTGACAGTCTAGATACATCTTTATTCATTCAAGATAATACAAGCAGATTGTTTCTTTGTATTCCTTGATACAGTGATGAAAATGAAATTTAATCCAAACTTTATTCTAGATCAGGTGTCGTCTAGAAAGCATATAACATGAAAGTCATTTTACCAGAGAAGATTTCAGAAGAAGATTTTAGCTTATGTGCCTATTTATTATTGATTGCTTTTGCACCCTTGGTTTGACCTTAATTTGTACATTGATATAATGCACCAGTAAATACCATCAATATGACTGATGTTTTTAATCACACACTTCCCTACTTCTTAACTTTGTCACATATCCAGCACAAATGCACCTCACCAAGATGTCTGACTCATCCTTCCAAACTGAGCATCACTGATTAATGGCACAGGCCTTGATTCTCCATTACTGACTGTCAGGTGTCTTCCAGGGAGACCCTTTTAAATGCTTTTGGGAGAAACAGTGTTGTGGTTTAGTTTCTGCTGCTGCTAGATATAGTATAAATGAGTGTGGAGAAAGGCCTGGTCTCTTGTCTCATTTAATTGGAACAGCGACATTAGACTGGTATTAGGTGCATGATTGCTTTTCGGCTCACTAAGAGGGACCAATTGGTTCTCCTTTTTATTGTTGTTGTGGGTAGGATATGGTTAAAATGGTTACCACTCTATCACAGCAAATACAGTCCACTTCACTGCAATCATGCAAAATGGTACAACGTCATAGTCCTGGAAATACATCTCCTTTGTAGTTACTAGCTAGTTATTCAGTGTTTTAGAATATACAAGTGTTCATATATTACAAATTATGTCCCAATGGAATATAATACATTCTAGAACCATTGATTTAACATTTGCTATAAAATAGTAAAAAGAGTTTTCAGAAAATCATAGCTGGTCACGTTTCACTTCTATTTTATGCTTTTAAGACTGGTATGTTTAAATGACTAATGATTTGATTGGTTAAGGCCTGTGGTTACTGTGGTTTGCAGTATTGCATCCTTCAAAACAGTCTCTTTTTTCAAAGCTAGAATTACATTATGAATGTTCAAGCATATAGTTAAATCTTGAGATAATTGCAGCCTTGCCCTTTCTATTGTTGAACTGCTTTGAATTGCCCTTGCTTTGGTGCTTTTTCAGTTCTTTATAATATAAATAACCTTGTGAGTCACCTCAAAGATAATCTCGTAAAAACGCAGATGTATGGATTGTTCTCATCCTAGAAGAACAGGAGACCCTTGATGCTATTCTTGTATAGAAAACTTGTTCTGGCATAAAAATAATTGCCCATTTCAAAGGCAACCGACATCGTATATGTGGGTGAACTCTACAGTATGAAATAAGTGCTTAAATGCAACTGTGCTGCATGCTTGGAATAGATGACCATGTGGTACTGACATTCACCTTGAGAGGGTGAATCCAGCTTAAAGTAAGGATTTCACTTCCATAATGTGACACACTTCTCAGTAAAATAGAATATACTGTAAGTGTAGGGTAGAATAGTTGTATCAATAAAGATGGATTCCATATTACAAGTTTTCAGAGGGAGGCCTTGGTGACATCAGCCGAAAAGGAAAGTCATTTCAGAGGCAATTTATTACATTTTGCTAACAAGTACAATAATTTGGAGAAAATTAAGCTTTTCTGAAAATTAAGTTGCCTGCTGTAAAATGTTTAACAGTCACTTAAAGGAATATTCCTTACAAGAGGAATAGTGGAATAGTAGTTGGCACACATGATCTTGTATGACCCCTGAAAACAACAAATAAGCAAATTGTTATAAAACTTCCTTCTAGGTTGTCTCTTCTTGTCCATTGCATTTGTCTAAGAAAGTGTCAAAAGGGCAAAAATACAGTTAAAAAGGAAATACATTTTGTTGTAATGAGGTAAATGTTGTGTAACCATCTGTGCACTGATCAACATCACCACAAGCAACGGCAATTCGCCAAGTACGTAGGCAAGCATAACCCAGCACCAAATTAAGAATGATCAAAAATGAGTATAAAAGACAGAGTCCAAGAAAAGAGACTGAGTGATATCAACACAAACTTAGGTTAGTGTTCTTCATGGCAGGAAGTGACTAACCAACTCTTCACACTTGCCTTGTTTATCTCACACCTGGAATACAGAGTTGCTCAACTCCTTTCAACACCTTTCTTTAGAGTTCTCTTTCACTGCCAGCAGCTTTCCACACGAATGTCATTCCTGCTTCATTTCTGCAATATGAAAATGGGAAATTCACCATGTTTTAGACCTGTGAGCGGCATATTATAATATATTCTATATATATATATATATATTTATATATATAATTATCTATATTTATATATACTGTATATGTTCCAATGTACAGCTTATTCTGAACAGCTTACATAAGGTAGGAATATTCTACACAAATTCTGACCAAATTTGTGTCCAAATTTGCAGTCTAAAGGTGTTGACGCTTATTTCAGAAAGTCATAGCTAGTCTGTAAATGTTGCACAGTCAGAGTTGACAGTTTTGACAAAGAATTGCATACTGATTGGGCAAAGAAACTTTTTTTATGATTTTTTTTTTATTCCAACCACATCTTGTTATGAGAAAAAAAGCATTCTAGCCAATAGGTGTTAGGTTTCTGTGAGAGCTTGTTGTGCTCAGAACAACTTGAAAGTCTGTTAGTGCATGATCCTTAGTCATTTAGTGTATGATGCCCAGTTTTGCTCTTTAACCTTATACAAATCTGCAAATGTATGATGCTTACGGTTTTTAAAATCTGTTTAGATTTCAAAAGTCATGTAGTGTATTCCAGCCATTTGACAGACTGAGGCTTTTCGGATTTAAAAGTAAAGCAACCAATCACAGTTTGTTTCATAATTTAGGTTCTGTTTATGTGGTAAGATTGAAATTAGTTATACCATGATACTAGACTGGCATGGAACAAAACATTAATATAATTTCACAAACACAACAGAAAATACCAAAGATGCTCACAGAAAATGTGTGCAGACTTCCATCCGTCTGTAATTTCACAGATATAACTCAGAGAACAAAGCACAATATACATTCTGCTACTCAATATGTTGTTTATTTTCTACAAAGTTCACTGACGCTACAAACTTCATATGCACATGGAATTTTGTATAATGGTACCCAGTTACAAATGTGATATCATATGTTTCACACATCATTAATATAAACCTCATTAAATACAAATCTGTTTAGTAACCTGCTGCCAAAACTGAGCTTGCAATATATTTCAGTGGTGTGAATACAGGGCTCTGAATGACCTCTTTATTGTGCACTGATTATGTGCTGTGAATATTAATCTCACATCCCTCTTGCTCTATACGACCCAGTGTGTGTTTGCATCTGTACTCAACTCCACCCAAACTGTCATTCAGCTGATGGTGTCTCTGACTTGTGCTGATAAACATGATTGAAAGTGTCTACTTCTTCCTTGATCTACAGGGGCATGTCCATCCCACCTAAGCAAAAAATAAATAAAAAAATAACATCTTTGGAGCATGAAGTGTCATTTTTTCATGATGGCATCCTTGAATAAATCCTAATCCAAAAGCTTGGTCTTCACCGCTAGACAAGAAAGCACAAAATCACTTCAGATAATGAAATTGGAAAAGGCCACCACTATCCCAACTAAATCATTTATCACCCGCTCTATCCTCGCTGTCTTCCAATTGTGTGAGGCAGAGCAAATGAATGGCAAGTGAGATACCTTACCTTGGCATTCCCTTGGCATTCAGGAAAGGGTAAGCTATACATTTCCATAAGTATGGAAATTACACAGTGTGTACATTTCATTTGGGGTTGAGATCTGAAATGAAAAGGAAATGAGAAAGGGGAGGTAGAGAGTAAACTAAGAAGAAAGGTTACATTATTCAAAGAGGGACCACAGCAGGACTGATACACTCCACTGCAGCATGTAAGGAGATGTCCATCATTTCAGCAACTTCTGATGCTCTGCATGAATGAGGTATTTGCAGATGTTAACCCAATATCACTCTTAAGGGACTAATCCATTTATGTGGCATATTTTGCATCCACAGATGGTCCCATTTAGTCAGACACCAGATGAGTTCAGGTTGAAAGTTATATCAGTTCTGTCTAGTCAGGGTTTGTGAGATGCATTGTGCAAATATCCTCATATATGACACTAGAGCATGAAGGAGCTGCCATGTTTTCCTGGACATTTGAACTAGAGGTCAGCACAGGATAGATTTTTTAGTCTCGTTGCTGCAAGATTGTGTCCCGCTCCCGCCTGCAACTTTGACATTTGGTCCTGTTCCCATCCACAAAATCCCACATGTAGTAGTCTATATGGATTTTCAGTCCCTCTCCTGTAAGATTCTGTCTCACTTTTCCAACCAACCCCTCCGCACACACAACGCTTCAGACCTCACCCTGTTGCATTTGTTGCAGCAGACAATATATCAGTATGACATGGACATATCAGTATCTTCCCTCCTGCACCCACATCTAGCAAACAAAACTTGTCCTGTGCCACACTTGTTGTGTTGGGGTCTGTGGATCCCGTCTTTATCTCAATATTTTTCTCACTTTGTGCACAAGGATATTGTTGTAATGGAACAGAAAAGTCACTCAACAGAACTGTTACAACAACACTGAAATCACATAGTTATTTAGAATGTCATTGTATGATGTAGCATTAAGATTTCCCCCTCATAAATTACTGGAATAGTCAAAGATATTAATTAGAAGGAGGTGTCCACATACGTTGGGCCATGTAGTGTACTGTATGTGAAACTGTTCTCAGTTCCCATTTGGGAAGTGTAACACATTTTCCCAAATTTATTATGTTATTTTCAGTGAATTGCTTCAAAATTCTGGTGCAGTGATTGATCCTGTCATTTTAAGTTATCAAAAGTTCTCAAAGAAATCCTCTCCCTTTCTCAAAGAGTATGTTGTGGCTGCATTATGGAGCAAAGACAGTCACTGTGCTAGACACATTGAGAAACTTAAGTTTTTTTTTTTTAAAACAATGCAGTTTTAATTTAATACTCCAACTTTTATATGTACCTTTCAGTGAGAGTGTTTTTTTATTATTATAATTTTTTTTTTTAAAGAATCAATGATCAATTTTTAATTAGTTTATAGTAATTATGACCTGTGCAAGAATGTCAATTCTTCCTTTTTTCTTTTTCCAGTGTCATGTTCAGAGACTGCTCTGCTTTCACTTGGAGGACTGAATGGCCTTAGGTTTAATTTCTTATTGCTTTTTTGTGAGGAATTCTTATGGCTTTCTTGTCAAATTGCATGGAAAATACCCTTCTTATAATATTAAAAGAGCATGTTTTAAAGAAACCTACATGATATCTGTATTAATACAAATTCAGACCTCATTTTATTAAAGGAGTCATGAACTGAGAAATCAAAATTCCCTTTATCTTTTGACATATATAAGGCCATTGTACTATAAAAACATCCTGTAAGTTTCAGAACTCAAAAATTACTTGTTAGTCTAAAATCAGCCTATATTGAAGCCAATCTGACGGAACGAGAGGGTGTGGAATGTGCCACTTTATGACGTAATAATGTGGTTAAGTACAGCCTCTGTGGAAGAAGATCAATGCCTACTTCTACATTACTGCCTGTTAAGGCCCGCCCACTGATACATGCACATAGTGTAAATAACGAGAGAGGTAAATGCAGGTCTACGCAGAAACCAAACGATAAAGATGCTCTGAAGACAACAAGATGCTGGGGCACAGTGCAGAAGTGTGAGAAAAAATTTGCATTGCCTTCCTTCTGATCTCAGCATTAGGAAAGAGTGGATGAACTTTAGTTTTAAGGAAGTTCCAGAATGCGTCAGTAAGAACTTGGTCCTTTGTTCACTTTATTTTACCGTGGATTAGTTTATAAACAAAGCACAATTTAACACAGGATTTTCAGGGAGATTGAAACTAAAAAATTATGCTGTGCTGACTATACATTGGATCTGAAAAAAAAAAAGTGAAGTGACGTGTGGCCAAGTACGGTGTCCCATACTCAGAATTTGTGCTCTGCATTTTACCCATCCAAAGTGAACACACACAAACCGTGAACACACACACACACCGTGAACACACACACGGAGCAGAAAGTTCGACGTAAGTCACACCAAACAAGGTGAGTAAGTTTTTATTATGTGGTCACTATTGCTTTGTCTGTTATAACAGATTGTTTGTTATGTACTGAGTATTTATACATTTTTAATCTAAATTACAGCAGTGTCCATCTGTGAAGGATGTAGCTGTCAAACATACACAACTGTTAGCCAATCATATCAGTGGGCATTTACTTCCGAGTCTACAATCCGCCATGCCTATTCAAACTAAGCATTCCGATGAGAGGGGGTCAAAACAGGACAGAAAATAACCAATTACTTCTAAATGATGATGTTTTTATAATTACATGTTTTTTTGATAACATTGTAAGTGGATCTCAGAGAACAGTACATAATAATAAAAAAAATGCAGTTCATGACCCCTTTAAATAAATGTTGCTGGTCTACAGACAAAGATCACTTTAAGCTCGATTTCTTAGAAAAGTAATACACTTTTTTTTTCTTTTCTGAACTAGCTATACATTTTCAGGGGGAAAAGTTACTGGGGCCTCTACCCTTTCAAAAGGAACTAATTTAAGTACTAATATGTACAGTACTACTACGTACTATTTAGGGGTAAATAATGTGCACTTTTTTAAGGGATGCCATCCCAGTGAAAGCTTTTGTACCATTTTTTTCAGTGAATGCACATTATGATATATTATTAATATCAGTAGCACAAACGGTTACATACCAAATTTTAACATTTACAATTATTCCCAATACAATTAATTATTGGGTTATATAAGTAACCCAAAGTATAAATAATCGTGATGCTAGCAAACACCACAAAATTATCTAGAAGTTTCGGTATGTTCTTTGTTTTCTGTATGCTCAAGTTTATGTATGCACATTTGAAAATGTGTGTTTGTCCTATTTTGATCAGCACAAGATCCCCAGTAACTTTGATATATCTTTTATCTGGTCATCTGTCTTTTATACCCAGTAAATCATAGCTCTGTTCCTAGGGACTTTGGTGAGAATCAGAATTTATTTGCTTTTCTTTTTTTATCTATCATTACACAATTTTTTTAATCAATCTGGTGTTGCCCACCGACTCTTAAATCCAGAAGGATGCACGAGTAAGTTTGCACTGCATAGATCTGCACTAAACTTGTTTTAGTTCCTCTTCAGGAACTCGAGCTGCGTCGAGAACGCTAGGGGAACGCCTTCAGTGACCCACGCTCTGAATCACATGTGAAATCAGTCCAATAGATGAACGGGACGTCACGGCGGATGACGCCATGACCGGGAAGCTATAAAAGCCCGTGCGGCAGAGCCAGCGTCAGCTTTCTGTCATTCAGCGAAGCGCTCTGTGTGTGTCAGTCATATTTATTGTTGTCTGTCAAAAGTCTATATGGCGAAAGATATGTTAAGACCATGCCAAGGACAAAAAGCCATTAAAGGCCGCGAGCAAGCCAAGTTGTGGTGTGTGTTCCTCCGCTCAAAAGGATAATGTTATATCACGAGGGGGGACACACACAGCCTGTGCGTGGTTTGCTTGAGAGCGAAGCATAGTTGTTACTGCCTTGCTTCGCTCTCAGAGGGCTCTCTTTGAGGAGGTAGCCTTCACTAGCGTTCCTCGCGGTGCCGGCCCCGCTTTCGCCGAGGCGGAGCGGCGGCTGTGCTCGTGGGTTTCGCGTATGGATCTGCTAATCACCAGATCCGGCGCCCGCTCTCGGGGTTCGGAAGCCCGCGCTGCGGTACTTCCCCCCCGGGGAGAGGGCGCGACGCTCCGCCTGTCTTCCTCCGAGGAGGTTGATATGGAGGGTGTCGATGAGTTCGCCAGTTGCACAAGCATCAGTTACTCAAGCATATTATGCCTTATATTATAATGAGCAGCATTAATAAGGAGAGGAGCTCGCGCAGTCGGGGCGGATTGTTTTTTTTTCCGCTATTAAACGCTCCGCTCTCACCAGGCACGCTCCGAGGAGTGTGTCCGTGCCTGTGATCTTGCGATTGCGGTCCCGCTGCTGCTGAGGCACGGCGGTGACTGAGAACGTGGAGATCGCTCATGATCTAGCAGACGGGTTGGAGACGGCTCTTCCTATCTTCACCCGTGTTTGCTAGATTTAGAGCTCGTTTGTTTGTCAAGGAGATTGATGTTGATCATGTGACTGAATGACTCGCGCGCAGCACATATATTACATCATTTCGGTTTTTGATGTGAATCTTAATACACTAGACCGTATTTACTCGTCTGATTGTTTGATTGCATTTAATTCTGAGGAACAAAATGAAGTATTTGTCTGACTATGAGAAGTTATATATACAGGGGCTCTGGGGATATAAATTTCTCGAGTGAGAGCACGTGTTAACCTCTCTTCCTCTGAGGATGTTGAGGCGGTTAGCAGGGGCTGCTGGGCGGAGCAGTCCCAACCCACCGTGTTCCAACCCCTCATTCTGGGGGCCTCACTTCTCGTACTCCGCAGAGTCTAGAGTCAGAGTGGAGCTCCCAGGCCGAAGGCTTCTCGCAGAAGGAGGGTATGCGGACCGTCATTCTCGCTGGATAGCCTTCGTCTAAAACGTCCTGACGCCTAAGGCCTATAGGACTTCTGAGGTCCAGCTCCCTCTGGGGAAGAGAGGTTCACACCACATTACAAGGTGCCCGTCTCTCCTCAGTGCCCTCAATGAGGTCGGTCTGCCAGCCCTGCCGTGTTCCAGGGCGCAGCAGTCTCCGGTGAGCACTTCTCTCAGTTACCGCCCGGAAACATAGCGGTACTAAGAGGCTCGCTACCTCTATGGAGGTATCTAGATGGGTCCTGCCCCGAGCAGGCTGTGGTTTAGTCTTCCTAGCAGACGACGGGGGTCTGAGGGCTGTCGTTTTCAATAGGATACTTCAGCTATGAGAGTCCTGATGCTGTGGCTCAGGACCTTAGAGGGCAGGCCCCTCTGGGGAAGAGAGGTTCACACCGCATTACACGGTGCCCATCCCTCCTCAGTGCCCTCAGGAGGTCGGTATGCCAACCCTGCCGTGTTCCAGGGCGAAGCGGTCTCCAGCGAGCGCTTCTCTCAGTTACCGCCCGGAAACGTAGCGGTACTAAGAGGCTCGCTACCTCTACGGAGGTATCTACAGCAGCTAGGACGGCCGTCCCCTGCCAGTCTGCTGCTTCAGGGCACTGAGCTAGCTGCTCTAGGTGCACCAGAGGCCAGTCTCATGAGACTGGTTCCCTTAGGAAGTCACCTGGCGGTGTGGGAGCCCCTGCCAAGTGTGCTTCATTGGGTCCTGCCCCGAGAAAGGCTGTGGTTTAGTATTCCTAGCAGACGACGTGGGTCTGAGGGCCGACATTTTCAATAGGAGACTTCAGCTATCAGAGTCCTGATGCTGTGGCTCAGGACATCGGAGGGCAAGCCCCTCTGGGGAAGAAAGGTTCACACCGCATTACACAGTGCCCATCTCTCCTCAGTGCCCTCAGGAGATCGGTCTGCCAACCCTGCCGTGTTCCAGGGCGCAGCGGTCTCCGGCGAGCGCTTCTCTCAGTTTCCGCCCGGCAACGTAACGGCACTGAGAGGCTCGCGGCCTCTGCGGAGGTCCCCAGAGCAGCTAGTTCAGCGTCCCCTGTCAGTGTGCAGACGCTTCAAGGCACCGAACTAGCCGTTTTGGGCACACCAGAGATCAGTCTCGAGATACTGATACCCTTAGTAGATTATTTAGCAGCTTGGAAGCTACTGCCAAATGTATCTCAAATGGTCCTGCGTACTGTAGAAAGAGGCTACGGAATCCAGTTCGGTTCTCATCCGCCTCGATTCAACGGAGTCACCCCCACGCTAGTGGGTCCCGAGCAGGCTCGGGTATTAGAACAAGAAGTAGTTACTACTCTTAAGGAAGGAGGCCATCGAGGTGGTCCCTCCGCACGAGACAGACTCCGGGTTCTACAGCCGGTACTTCATTGTTCCGAAGAAGGATAGGGGGTTGCGTCCCATTTTAGATCTGCGCCTATTGAATCGCTCAGTCATGCGACTGAAGTTCAGAATGCTCACACTCAAACAAGTCGAGTCTCAGATCAGATCCGAGGACTGGTTCGTCACGATAGATCTAAAAAATGCTTATTTTCATGTCTCCATCCTTCCCAGTAACAGGAAGTTCCTGAGGTTTGCTTTCAGGGCAAAAGCTTACCAATACTGGGTTCTTCCTTTCGGCCTTGCACTCTCACCCCACACTTTCATGACTCAACCAAATCGACGATTGGTTGATATTAGCTCTTTCAGAGCAGACAGCGGTTCGGCATCGATATGTCGTTCTCGCTCACATGAAAGAGATGGGGTTAAGACTTAACGGCAAGAAAAGTGTGTTTTTTCCAGTACAGAGAACCACTTATCTGGGTAGGGTGTGTGATTCGACCACGATGCAGGCACATATGTCCCCTACTCGGATCTAGTCGGTCCTCACCGCAGTCGCGAGAATCAGAGAAGGCCGGTCACTCACTGTCAAACAGTTCCAGACTGCTTGGGCTGATGACAGCTGCGTCCAACGTGATAACTCTTGGCCGGCTGTACATGAGACCCCTACAGTGGTGGCACAAGAACAAGGGGTTCTCCCCGAGGGGAAACCCGCTTCGCATGTTCAAGGTCACGCGGCGATGCCTACGTGCCTTAGACATGTGGAAGAAACCTTGGTTCTTGTCTCAGGGCCCGGTGCTGGGAGCCTTGTCGCCGTGATGATAGCGGCAGGATGCATCCCTCACCGGTGGAGGTGGCGGTCATCATGAGTTGCCACCCTGCCAGCGGTCTGGGACCGTGGTCGCCCATTCTGACAGGAATTAATTGTTTCGGGAGATGTGCCAGTTTGCGAGTTTTCTACCAGACCTAAGAGGTCACCATGTGTTGTAACAACACAACGGTGGTCTCTTACATCAACCACCAGGGAGTTCTGCGTTCGTGCCCCTTGTACAAGCTGGCGCACCAGATACTTGTGTGGTCCCAGGGCAAACTCCTCTCGCTGAGAGCAGTTCACATTCCTGGGCATCTCAATATGGGAGCAGACATCCTGTCGAGGCAGGGGCTGAGGCCCGGGGAATGGATGCTTCACCCCGAGGTGGTGAAGCAGGTATGGAGAGTTTTTGGCCAGGCTCAGGTAGACCTGTTGCGACTCATATGATATCACACTGTCCCCTCTGGTTCTCTCTGACTCATCCAGCTCCACTGGGGCTGGATGCCATGGTACAGACGTGGCCGAGGCTTCGTCTGTACGCCTTTCCTCCGATTTTTCTGCTCCCGGGAGTTCTGGAGAGAGTGCGCCGGGACAGGGCCTGTCTGTTGTTAGTATCCCCGTTCCGGCCAGGCCGAGTTGGGTCTCAGGCCTGATTTCTCTCCTCAACGGCGCTCTATGGGAGATTCCCGTCAGGAGAGATCTCCTCTCACAGGCGGAGGACACGCCCCCGCCAGGAGCTGTGGGTGTGGCCTCTGAGGAGGCACAACTCATAACTTCCGGTCTCTCAACCGAGGTTGTTGAGACCATCCTCCATCCAGAGATCCCTCTATGAGAAAACTGTATTTTTGCGGAGACCGCCAGCCCGACACAGCTAACTGCCCATTTGGTACAGTTCTGGATTTCCTGCAGGCCTGTTTATCGACCCACTCCACCCTGGGGTTCGTGGCTTTGGCCCATAGCTGCTTACCACGCCCTTCTCGGTGGTCATTCAGTGGGAAGACACCCCCTTCTTATACATTTCCTCTGTGGTGCGCTGAGGCCGAGGCCTCCGACCATAGAAGCTTAGGCTAAGTGGTGGATCAGGATGCTATTCCATAGCCTCGAGTCCTCTGATCTCCCCTCTCCTTGGGGGTCAAGATTCACTCCTCCAGAAGTTGGCCTTCGGTGATGGCGGTAGGCCTCAGTCTACTTTAGCCACTCTGAGCTCTTTTGTTCTCTCGCCCTAGCTGTGCAGTCTTCCACACTAGGCAGAGATTTGGAAGTCTGGCGACGTGGGCCTTCTCGTTCCCCTAGCGTTCTCGACGCAGCTCGAGTTCCTGAAGAGGAACGTCTCAGGTTACGTATGTAACCCTGGTTCCTCGAGGGAACAAGACGCTGCGTCTCGGTGCCATACTTCCGGCATCCCTGCCGGCGCTGCTTCATTAATAGAAGCTGACGCTGGCTCCGCCGCACAGGGTTTTATAGCTTCCGGTCCTGACGTCCTCCGCCGTGACGTGCACGCTCAGATAGATATTGGACTGATTGCAAATGTGATCAGGAGCAGTGGGTAATGAGGGTTCCCCTAGCGTTCTCGATGTAGCGTCTCGTTCCCTCGAGGAACCAGGGTTACATACGTAACCTGAGACGTTTTTGAAGTTTGCCCAGTAGTTTGGATTTCCCTGATGAAAAGTTCCCTGAGTAACTTTTATAAAACATTTTACACACAGCTGAATGAAGAATAATTTCACAATATATCAATGCAAATGTAATGGAGAAGAAAGCAAAAAGTTAAATACGGTTAAGTATTTCCTGGCCCCACTCTGCCGTTTTTCCTAATTGCAAGGTTACATAAAACCTTAAGCAATTATATGCATATCACAAACTGAGGATGTCTTTCCAGGTGATTATAAGAGGACTGTCAAGGGAATAAAAAGGGTGACAGCTGATTGTTTAAACAACTTCATGCTACAGTGCTGTGCTCTTCTCTGTAAACAACATCTGCAAAGCTTAAAAAGCTTGAGAATACTTTATGGCACATTTATCTCTTTAGAACAGTTGTTTTGACTGGAGTGTGCATGTGCTTAGAGCTCTGCTGACTGACAATGATGTTTCTCACCTGAAGAAAACAAACTCTTGTTAATGACTGTTGAATTGCATGAATCAGTAACGCAGTGTAGAACATAGCTTTCCAAAGCTAAACCTTTGACTTGATCATTTTACTGTCTGTTTCACTTTTCCACTTACTTTGGTCAAGAGCCAAAGGTCATTAAGTGGGCTTCTCGGGGTCAGTCTGAGGATGAGAGTAGATATAACAGCCTCACTAGCCTCTCTGTTTTGGACGCCTGACACAGAAAATCATTTGTAGCATCTCTAGAAACGCTTATGGCCCATTACATTTGTCATTATATCTTGTGATAGCTTATCATTTCTTCATTCTCATCTCATAAACCACAGGGAACAGGCTCGCTCGCAAACATTATGTTGCTCAATGTCTTGGGTAAGCTAGTTGTCCAAACCTCATCATATCTATGCCTATCACTAAAGCAAGCAGCGCTTTTCATAGTTTGTGTATGTAGGGATGTCTCTTGGCCTTTGAGCTGATGTCTTCATTGGAAGTCAACTGTCTCATCAGATGATAATACACTATATAAATCGCTGCTGACCACATGGCTGTGCTTCATAGAAACAGCCAATAACAGTTTACAGTGATTGCTGTTATATGAACAGAGCCATGTTTCAGTTCAAGTAGAAGTGTAAAATCAAATCTATGTCATTAATTATCTTCACACTAGAAAATAACCTTCACTGGCTCTAAAGGTATAATGTGAAACCTGGATGACACAATGGCTCAGTGACATCCAACCCAATAGAATGTCAAATGTCATACACAAATGGAACCTGTCAAGAAGGTGCATCAAACAAAGGTGAAATTTTAGGTGAAACTCAAACGAAATTTGAAATATTTGTTTTATGTAAATACTTGTAATGAAGCAAAAACTTCTAATATTTGTAGCTATTACAATTACTATTTGAATTTACTATTATTTTAAGAAATATTGTCAGGGAGAAATGTTTTGAATTGTAGTGTTGAAATACTGAAGAAGTATTCTCCAAACTTCAAGAGAATATCAGTTAGACTTTTGGGGACATTTACATTAATCCATACTTCTTTTATTGTACACACCTTTACAGGCCTGACTTTTGCCACCTGGATATTAAAATGTAACATGTAACATGTTATTTTACAATGTCCTAGTTTCATATGTTCTATATACTTAATATAATAGTAAATTATGCATAATTGCAAACAACTAACCCTAAACCAAACCCTGTAGCTGTCACGCCCATGGACTGTCAGTGTGTGGGAGTTTTCCTCCCATGTGCTCCCAGTGACCTTGTTTTTCCCTAGTCTAATTAGTCATTCCATTCACCTGTGTTCATTAATTATCCCTCGTTAAGTTTAGTATTTATAGTGTAGTCTGCCCCATGTTTCCTTGTCGGGTCTTGAACGTTGTGATGTGCTACGTGTGTTCCTGCCCTCCCAACCCGATCTCATGAAAGTGCGTATAAATATTATGCCAAATAAAAACAAAAACTCGTGGTATTGATACGCAAAAATGGACTTTGGCATGTATATGCTACGCGATGGGTAGGTTTAGGCTTGTGGGGTAGATACGTATCGTATGTACGCGAAAACTGCGTATCATATGCACGCCAACAAATTTCGTATCATATGCACACCAAAGTCCATTTTTGCGTATCAATACCACGAGTTTTAGTTTTTATTTGGCATACTATTTATATGCATTTTCATGAGACTGGGCTCGCCTACCCTAAGTTTGGATTAATAAAGACTGTTCTATTGGAATTCTCCCTCGTCTCCACGTTCCTTGCTTCTCACAGTAGGCATCCGTGACAGTAGCAAGTACATGTTGTTAATTAATATTACTCGGTTCATTTAGGCCCACTTTTTTTTTTACAATGTTCTTATTTGTATATTGTATAGGTTGTATTTTATATAAATTTAAACTGTATTTATCTGTAATATGTCTACTGTTAGTAACTCTATGCACCAAGGGTCTGAGAGTAACGCAATTTCAATTATCTGTATGTATATGCTGTACATGTGGCAGAATTGACAATAAAGCAGACTTTGACTTTTGACTTCTGCAATTTGGTTGTGTAACGAATCAGCTTATGAGGAAATATGAATAATTAATCATAACTAGTTATAATTAATTATGAATATTTTAGATCCGCTGTAGATATTAGCTGACCTCTCAGGGTCAACTGTCTGTCAATTCTGAGAACGTTAATTTCCTGGTTAAGGGAAATAACTTTCTTACTGTACAATGCTACAAAAGCTTGTAGCATAAATCTGAATGATTAAGTGACTCCAGCTATAAGCAAACAATGAACAACGTCAAGCGTGATACAAGTAAGGTTTTATTAACTACATAAACACTTAAACTACTCTAACATACTACATAAACTGGTCTAACATACACACACACACACATACACATACAGTGGTATAGGAAAGGGTTAAAGTTTAAAACTAAAGAAAGAGACATAAGGAATGAAATTTATAGAACCATTTGCATATTCAGCAGATCTGAGGGACATGTCAGATTCTTAGTTCAAACACAAAAATTTGTAAAAGGTGCCGATGATACTCAGTATCAAAATCTGTATGAAAATAGATTCCTGATGCAATCTTAAAGCCCAAGATCTTGCTGAAGTTGGTTGATGAGAAAGAAACAGTTTGAGTCAGAGAATTTGGTGAAAGGAAAGGTCGAGGCCCCCCCCCCGGAAAGCCTGGCACGAGCTTAGGGTTTCCGGGTGTGTTTTTCTCACATCCTCTCAGAAATAAAACAAACCACCGACTGGGAGGGTCCCTGGAGCAGGGCTTTTAAGGTCGGAGAAGATCCCCGCCTCTGAAGATGGGGTTGTCCAATGAGAAAGATGGAAATTACAAGTGGGAGGTGGCAATTGCTGGAGGATTTTTACGACCCTTTGTTTGAGGGCATGGTAATTTGCAAATGGAACTTCAATCGAAATTACTAAAGATTCTCAGGACCCTTATATATATTGCCTATGTACCAACATATCATATACACGCGTTTCGATCATAAGCAAGGCGAAATCCAAGATACAAAAAGAGGATTACATATAGGAAAGGATCACAGGAGGGGTCCTCATAAAATGTCTTAATAGTCTACAAAATATCAAAGACAACATACACCCAGGACCTGAAGGATACACTGGTTCATTCAAGAAAGGTGTTCCTATGAATTAAGTAGTAGAAAAAGTCCCATTTATACTATGCATTTGCCTCTTTGCTTATGGGAATTTTCCCTGGTCCACATTCCATGAGGTCGTAAAACGTATCTCTGGTGTCAGTGTTGCTATGGAACCAGGGGCCTGCTCGGCTTCCTGGGGTGTTACAGAGTAATTGTTAAATCTAGCTAACAAAATATATATATTGTGTGTTGGAGTGGTCCCAGACGCTACAGTTGCATAATTATACTGTAACAAGGACAGAACATATAAAGTGTAATCCTTTATTTTAAGATGTTGTTGTTACAGTGTAATTGCATAAATAAGTACTGAGTAATATTAATTATATAAAGCCTAGTGTATCATATTTGATACATAAAGTTTAAATATATTCAGAATCAGAATGAGCTTTATTGCCAGGTATGTTTACACATACGAGGAATTTGGTTTCGTGACAGAAGCTTCCACAGTGTAACAGAGTGACAGTGACAGAACAAAAAAACACAGATAATAAAAAATAAACAAAAAAATAATAATAGAACAAGTAAAATAAGGAATAAAAAAGATACAAATCGACAATTGTATGTACAAGTATATAACAATAGACAGTTGTATGTACAGGTATATTATGTGCAAATTGAAATGTAGACTGAGTATGTGCGTTAGATAAATAAGTGTATGAGTGAATAAATAGTGTGTGTTCCACAGTTATTGTCAAGTGTTCATGAGATGGATGGCCTGAGGGAAGAAACTGTTCCTGTGTCTGGCCGTTCTGGTGCTCAGAGCTCTGTAGCGTCAACCAGATGGCAACAGTTCAAAGAGAGAGTGTGCTGGATGTGAGGGATCCAGAGTGATTCTGCCAGCCCTTTTGATCACTCTGGACGAGTACAGTTCTTGGAGAAAAGGGAGGGTTGAACAAGTGATTCGCTCAGCAGTCCGGACTACAGAGGTCAGATTTGGTAGCTGAGCTGAAACAGACAGTTATAGAAGTGCAGAGGACAGATTCAATGATGGCGGAGTAGAACTGTTTCAGCAGCTACTGTGAAAGGTTGAACTTCCTCAGCTGGCGAAGGAAGTACAACCTCTGCTGGGCCTTTTTAACAATGGAGTCTATGTGAGTGTCCCACTTCAGGTCCTGAGAGATTGTGGTGCCCAGGAACCTGAATGACTCCACTGCAGTCACAGTCCATGATGGTGAGTGGGGGGTGTGCAGGGGGTTTTCTCCTGAAGTCCACGATCATCTCCTCTGTTTTGAGTGTGTTGAGCTCCAGGTTGTTGTGACTGTACCAGACAGCTAGCTCTTTAACCTCCTGACTGTAAGCGGACTTGTCACCGTCCTGAATGAGGCCGATGAGTGTGGTGTCATCTGCAAACTTCAGGAGCTTGACAGAGGGGTCTTTAGAGGTGCAGTCATTGGTGTAGAGGGAGAAGAGCAGTGGGGAGAGGACGCAGCCCTGAGGAGCTCCAGTGCTGATCGTACGAGTGTTGGATGTGAGTTTACCCAGCACTGCTGCTGTCTGTCAGGAAGCTGTTGATCCACCCTTCCCCCCTGACAGACGGAGGTGGGCCCGGGAGAGCTGCGTAGTTGGGCAGGAGGCGGTTTGGGATAATGGGTTAAAGGCGAGCTGAAATCCACAAAACAGGATACTCCATAAGAGGATATGAGTAAAACAAAATATGATACATCCAGGCTGGTAAGAATGTGTAATTGTTTGTACCATCAGTATTGAATTGCAGTATATATTTGCCCACACCAAAAAAAAAATTAAATAAATAAACAATAAATAAATAAAAAAAATCTACAGAGCTTTGATCATAAAGCATTCAAATGTAATTTTACTATATGAGCAATACAAGCAAGTTGTAGCAATTATGATACTCGACAAAAACACTTCATATGCTACTAACTATAGGGTTAAGGTTTAGTTTAGGGTTAGTCTCTTAGAATTATGCATAATTATGCATAATTTACTGCTATTACTACAGTAATCACATGTATAACATCATGTGATTACTGGGGGAAGTCGTGGCCTAATGGTTAAGAGAGTCGGACTCGTAACCCAAAGGTTGCGGCCCCGTTCGAAGTCTCGTGCCGCAGGAGATTGTAGGGGGGGGAGGTTGAAGGTACAGCGCTCTCATCCCACCTTCATACAACGAAGGAGGTGCCCTTGAGCAACCTCGGTACACGAAACCCCAAATGACTCCACGGGCCGCGCCGCAGCATAAATGGCTGCCCACTGCTCCGGGTGTGTGTTCACGGTGTGTGTGTGTGTTCACTGCTGTGTGTGTGCACTAAGGATGGGTTAAATGCAGAGCACTAATTCCTAGTATGGGTCACCATACTTGGCCACATGTCACGTCACTCACTTACTCACTCACTTACATCACACCAATTCTCGCTATTAGTTGCTTATTAGCATGCATATTACAGGCTATTTATTGGCATGTGATAGTACTTATAAAGCACATATTAATGTCTTATTCTGCATGACTGTATTTTAGATCCCTTAATCCACCCCATACCTAAACTTAAAAGCTACCTTACTAACTATTAATACTAACTAAGAAAATTAGGAGTTTGTTAAGGGAAAACTCTTAGTTAATAGTGAATATGTGTTCCCTATTCTAAAGTGTTACCATAAGGGTTACCATATTCGCTTCCTTATGCAAAAGTAGTGAATGCTTTGGCAGGCTGCCCCTGTCTAAGAATAGATATGTCCTTCAAACCCATCATCCCTGCGGTGGCATGCACTGCCACCAAGAGGAGCAAGAGAGGCGATTCACGGTTTCCAACGGCCATAACTAGGAGACAATACTAGGAGCAAAATCTCAATGCTTCCTTTGCCCTTACCTTGACATCACTGCTCCTCTCAGGGTGTACATTTTGAGAGCGTATTGATGTCTCAGGCTGTGTGAGACAGGCTTATGATCATGCAAACATTTTCAGTAGTCCATATATGATGCTTTCCGTGCAAAACAGTGATTTGTTTTGATTCACTGATTATTCATGTTTAGGTCAATGCATTGCAATGTCAAGGCAGCAAAAGTCTTTGCAAGGCAAGTGCAAATATGATGTATGTGTATTTATGACACTACCGGTCAAATGTAACCGCAATTTATCTGTGTTTATATACATTCATCCATACATTGTTGGACATAATAAAATATCTTTGTATATAAAATATATACAATATAGTTTAATAATTGTTAAAAGTAATGCCTGTTGGTGCCAAAGGTGAATGTTCAGCATTAATCCAGTCTTCATTGTCATGTGAAATCATTCTAATATGCTGATTTGGACACCGATTGATTATTGGTGCTCAATTATTAATAATGGTTCTAATTATTGTTAGTGTTGTACACTGTTTTTGCTGCTGCTGCCCTATGTGGAGTCTGGTTTTACAGCAAGCTGGTTGTCAGCACACATTTTGTTTCCCCGCATTTAAAAAAAATAAAAAAATGTATTATTTATTTATTTATGGAAAACAGGCTTTCTGTTCAGGATTCTTTTATGCCAACTAGATGCTGAAAATGTAGCTTTGGCATCATAGGAATAACTTGAAACTTTCAAACAGAAAACTGTTATTTTCAATATATAATATTTCACAATATTTGTTTTTGATGTACTTTTCATCAAGTAAATGTAAGCTTGGTAAGCATAAGAGACTTGTCCAAAACATAAAAAAGAAAACTTTTTTGACAAGAGAGCTCATGTAGTCTGATAGCTTACAGTACCAGTTGATTCTTCAGTTCATCTCATCAACATGTGTGCTGTGTGGATGATTGCACTCGAGCTGGCGCATTACCACATGCAGTCTGGCACACGAGTGCACCTCCACGGCTGATGGATAGGTGAATTCATCACTTGTTCCTTCTGAGGAGATTTGATTTCATTGCAGGCTGATGAGCCATTTCTCCACTGCATTCATCAAGTTGCTATTTAAGCTGGATCTTCGTCCACTACTGAATATATTGCAGGGTAAATTCACATATAAATTGCATATAAATTCACCAACTCTGTATTTGTTGGCAAAGTGTCTGTTTCTATTTGATGCCCCAAATATGTTTGTTTTGTTCATATTTTGCCATTAGTAGTGTAAATAATTGCTCTGATAATGATTATTTACTAATTAAATATGGAGTGTGGTTTCATTTGGTTTGATTTCATTTGTTTATTGTGATACTATTTATTGTGGAATTCATAATTCTACCACTGAAAATAGGATAACAATTTGAGTATTATTATAGTAATTATAATCAATAAAATTCCTTAATTATTTCATTGAATGCTCATTGTTAGGTTGGTGCATTGTGTTACATCAAACATTTTTACTCTGTGACTACTAAACAAAATCAGCTGTTTCTTTTTACAGTTTTTCTCGATTGCTTAAACACATTTCTTGAAACTATGCCTCATATTCTCAAAACAGTAAACACTAATCCATAACGTCTCACCCAATCCCCAACCATCCTATTTTCAGGTCAAAATGAAGCTCTAGACTCAAAACCATTCACTCTTGCTGAAAAACCAAACTTTTCCCTCAGACATCACACACAAGCTTTCAAAAACACACACACTACAACATTATTACAGTATTACATACTGGTGCAATAAATTCAAAACAATATATCCAAAACTGGTAAGTTATGTTGCTTGTGGTTCTCCCCCTCAAAAACCTTTTCACATGAACACAAAAGACACAACCAATGTATACATTGGCAAATTTTTATTCATTCATGTACTACACAGCACAACTGTAAAGAAAATAAATAAAATTATTCCGCCTCAGCATCCTGTCTTTGTTCTGGGTCAGGCCAGAGAATCTCGTCCACATCACAGGCTATATTGGCCCTAGCCAGGCAGCGAGGGTAAAATCCTCTTGCATGCCTGATCCACCCCTGGCATGCATCTACTGATATGTCTAGGCAGGCTTCTTCCATGGCCTGGAGGAGGTGAGCACGGATAAGGTTCTCGGTCATATCCTTTCCACCGCCATGCCGAAAAAAAACTCCTCTATCGGGTTTAGAAAGGGAGAGTATGCAGGCAGAAAGATGTTAGAAAACCTTGGGTTATTGGTAAACCAGTCACGAACCAGAGCAGTGCGATGGAAGCTGACATTATCCCAAACAACAATGTAACGAGGCTGCTCTGGCTGTGCTGGTTCCCTCAGGTCCTGCTGGAACATATGCTCTCTTAGACCGTCAAGGAAAGCAAGGAGGAGCATAGTGTTATAGGGTCCTAGAATGGCATGACGGTGGAGAACACCTCGTTG
This sequence comes from Sinocyclocheilus anophthalmus, assembly GCA_018155175.1. Taxonomy (NCBI): domain Eukaryota; kingdom Metazoa; phylum Chordata; class Actinopteri; order Cypriniformes; family Cyprinidae; genus Sinocyclocheilus; species Sinocyclocheilus anophthalmus. Next base: position 234,261 of record JADLZN010005462.1, on the reverse strand, counting down.
GCTGATGGCGACACACATAGTGACATTCCCTCCGCGCTGACCAGGGACATTTACAATAGCCCGATGGCCAATTATGTTCCTCCCTCTTCTCCTTCTTTTGGTCAGGTTGAAACCAGCCTCATCCACAAAGATAATTTCATGGAGAACAGGCCGGCCTTCAATCTCAAATATTCTCTGCAAAACACATGAAACACAGTAGAGTAAATCACTGCCCTGAAGCACAGTTCAAGAGGGCACAAATGGCAGCATAAACTGCCACAATAAACCACAAAAAAAAACAATACTTCATACGGTATCAAAACTCATACCTGAACATATTCAGTCTTTCAGTCTGTCAGAGTTTCGTTCGAAAGGGAAGCGGGACGTCGGTTTCATCCGGAACCGTTGCTTTCGGAGGATACGATCAATTGTGGAGAGGCTGATGGCATTTATCCCTCGAAAATGATGATTATCCTCAATCACTCTCCTTTGAATCTCTCGCAGGCGGATTACATTATTGGCAATGACCATGTTTACAAGCTCCCTCTCTTGCTCCTCCGACAAAAGCCTTAGCCTGCCTCCACCAGGTGGTCGTCTCTGTCCTACAAAAATAGAAGCACTCATTACTGTAACTGTCACACATCCTTTTTACAGGAAAAAATGGAAACATACTGAAACTCTCTCTGTATGCGAGACAATTTGATGCATTTCTTTATTACAGTAGCATAGTGCAACAGTGTATGCACTCTAAAGTTACAGCACAGAGCAGTCTTACTGTAAGTACACCTACCTGTTTTCCTCCCTGAAGGTTCTGATGATGGAGGCGACGGTGAAGCGACTCAAATTTGGCTGTACTCGTTGCCCAGCCTCCCTCATAGTCATACCATGGACAAGGACATGGTCAACTAAAGTGGCTCGAATTTCATCTGAGACTGATTGTCTCCTTGCCTTTCTTCTCCCTCCTCCTCCTTCATCATGTCCTCTTCCTCCTCCTTCACCACATCTTCTTCCTCTCCCTCCTCCTTCACTACGTCGTCCTCCTCCTCCTCCTCCTCCTCCTCTTCTTCCTCTTCGACTTATCCCTTCATTTCTCTGTGGATTCATTGTTCCAAAGCTCAGTGAACTTATTCGGGCCCTTTTAATCTATTTATTGAAGGATCTGATTGATGTGTGTTAAATTTTGACTCTTAGTGTTTCCACCTGGGTAATTGTTTGCTAATTGAGCTCAAGCTGTGCTGACTTGAGTGAACAGTATTGGATGCTAGTGCTTTCTAAATGACCACATCGTGTAAGCACTGAGAAATGTAGGGATTTGTGTGTAGAGTTTTGCAGTAACAGTTCACCAAATCTGACTCATGTGTTAAAGCAGGGGAATTAGTGTTTATAGTTCAGCAAAATGGGTGTGCTTTTTGAAAAATGGCATTATGGTTTTGAAATTTTAGTTCAAAAGCCTGGTTATAGTGTTTTAGCAATCGAGAAAAACTGTAATATGATGGCTGCAAGCAAAGACAAAACAATTCATGACAAATTATCCCTTGTCTTTGTCCGTTATTCCATTTTCATTACATATTGCTCTACACCATTCAAAGTGATATGGGCTCTGTAGCAACTCATAATGTAATAATTATTACATTATTATTGTAATAAAATGCTCATAATGTAGTAATTTTCTCAAAACGTAATAAAATCTTGAGCTCATAATGTAATAATAATTTTTCAATGTAATAACACTTTTTCACATAATGTAATAGGTTATTGTATGAGAAATGTATTACATTATGAACACACTTTGGCAACTTATAATGTAATCACAGTTCATAAGGTAATACCAGCACATAATTTAAAACTATGTTTACAATATAATAAATATCTTTCAAAATAATACATTTGAGGAAAAAAACGTAATAATTTATGTAAAATAACCTAGGCCTATTACATTAAAATAAAAGTAGGCTTATTAGGCTACATTGTGATCTTTTATTTTTTATAAAAACTAATTTTGTGATTATGATGTGCTTCATCATTTTTAGCCGCTTTGACCAAGAAACACATTTTAAGTTTTATGCACCAAATATATTTAGAATTTTTTTATTATTGTTATAAAAACTTGTATATTTTACACAAATATATAGGCTAATGTACTTTTGGCAATATGATTCTCTATAGAGATGATTTTATCTTCCTGAGGTAAATGTCACCTAGCTGACATGTTCTTCAGAGGCAATTATACTGATGATTTCCCTGTTTGAAACAGCTTATAAGCACAGAAATGATGGGTTACTGTAAGTTGTACTTTATTTTATATACTCTGATGTACATTCATGTTATATCTTGGATCAAAGTGAAGAAATGTTCATTTAACTTGTGCTCCATGCTGCCGTTTCCTGAGGCAGATAACGCGATCTATCACAGACTACATTAGACTTTGGAAACTTTTATTAGTTTTTTTCCAAATTTGTTCATAAAAAAATGCCTTCAATTCAAAGGACAAATAATTTAGTAGGGACACAACTGAATTGTTCCTATCAATATTTTGATTAAACAATTAAAATGTATTTATATATGTAACCACTGTCGTTGTCATCATACCACGGACATTACCTCAGAAGTTAAAGCAGCAGACTGTGCTCTTTCAATGATGTGCATTTAATGCATGGCCAAAGTAAGAACATAATCTATGTGTTTAAATCATGCAAAGTAGGACTGCAAACTGTTCCTGTATTTAAGTAACATTCCATATTAAATCCATAGGGCAGTTCAGGGAGCTAAACACTCTAAAAAAAACAAAAAAAACAAGAGCACCCTTAGATTAAACTGTAATAATAACATATTTGGCAAACTCGTCTGTGCATATTTGCATTTGTGCTCTGAAGAGCATCAGATGTTTCTATTTACAACGTTTGCAGTGTTGAGCAGTGTAGCTAATCACAGACATGTCTGTTAAACTGATGAACTGGGATGAATGACAGGCTCAGTGCATTTGAAATTATAAAGGGAGCACTCTTCACACGCATTCTAGGCTGTATTGCGTTCAGAATTTTAATAAAAGTTTTTTTCCTCACTAAAGAAATTCAGCTATTGTTTAGTGATTCTATAATAAGTGTTAATCAAAATTAATCGCAGACTTGAACATATCTGCTTTGCTTAATCCATGCATGTACAAATTAAATATATATTTCCTTTTAGAATTAATTTGTTTGTGTGTATATTATTCACAATAATACTATTACTGTTGCTGTTTAATCAAATTATATTTAACAAGCCTTCTTATTATAACTACACTGATTATAATCATTTAATATTCATATTCATATGTTTAGTTGTTTTTTCTCCTTTCACTGATGTGTTCTAACAACATCAAAATTCTGGAACATATAGAAGATGGCTACTAAAAAAAAAAAAAAAGAATGTGCAGCCAGACAACAGGGCATAATCCCAAAGTGTTCATTATGCAGTTAGCTCAGCATGGGAAACTAAAAGATTAAAATCTGGAAATAATCCAGTCACGCAGCCAGTTGGTCAATACAATGCAATCCTCATCTTGGAAAATATCTCATCCGTCGACATTTAAATATCTGAAGAAATTGGATAAACTTTCACAGGTAAGATTGTGTTGGTTTGTGCTTTTAATATGTATTAACTCAATATTACAGGTTTTTAAACAATGGTATTTATTAAATGTCGTGGTAGCTAAAGGTTTTGCCTTCTGAAGTCTACTGCAGATATAGACATTCATAAATGCGTATAACTAGGGTTGCAGACACACAGGCAACTTGCTCTCAAGTGTTCACGGACCAACTTTGACCATTCCAATATGGCGGATTGCTTTAGTATAGTGGCCCATTGAAACAGCCGCTAATAGGGCATCTAACATCATACACCTTATGGTCTTCCAACAAATTACATTGCGGCTACCCCAGTATCTCGTGGGCCTGATTGGGGAGGCCAGTTCGCCAAGGAACAACCTTTTCATCCAATCAGACGGGAGACTACTATAGATAGGGGTCCAACCCCATTGGGAATGCAAATTGAAAAGTAATTTGAAACAATAAGGTGTTGTGAGGTTATTTTCAGCTATCCAGCGTCCGTATTTTAATATCATTAAAAACTCATCTCTTAATGGATTTATTACTGCTCTATGTGAATTGAAGACCTGACAAAAAGCGCTTGCTTAAAAAGCGGAGAGCTGCCTTTGTTTACCAGCCTGGTTACAGGGGAAACAGCTTTATTTCTGATGCTCACCTATAAGCGCCACCTACTGTCAGAGAGTGTATTTACATTTTCATTCAGCCTATCTGGTGTTTTTGTTCAAACCGATGCAAAAATCGGATCAAATGTTCATTGTAAATCTTAACCGGGTGATGGAAAATAGGCTACCTTGTTATCCAAAGTGTTGAGATTTTAGAATGTATATCAGCTTATATAGAACTGTTTATGGAGCAGATAAAATCTAATTTGTCATTCTGACTCAACCTTTTCATATAATAAATAAATCAATCAATCAATCAATAAATAAAAAGGGCTGTGAGGGTTTATCATTTACCCAAAAAACTGTTTTGGCCTAAAAACTATTTGCACATTGACAGTATATTCCATCAGTAGGAGACATGCAATGATTTTCTTTCTTTTTTAAAATTGGTCAGGTTTTACTGTTTTTAATTTCAAATGTTTATGCAAAACAGAAATGTTGCAAACAGTGCTGAGAAAAATTTATTAGTGGTTTTTGACAAAACTTGCTGAAATGATTTCAGTGTGTATATCAGTGCTTTTCAAACATTTCCAGCACATTTTAACAGTACCGTTATTTAACAATAACAGTTTGGATTGATACGTTATTTAAGAGATTTAAGTATTGTACAACATGGGTAGCTCTCAGCCACTTTCATTTAAAAAAGTAGCTCTTGAATGAAATAAGGTTGGAGACCCCTGTTCTAGTTGCTTCTTTGTTTCTTAATAGTACAAATTAAAGCTAATTGTGAATATGACAGTGAGTATATAATGAATAACTTGAATTTTGTGAAATAAATGTCCCTTACCATGCAATGGAACAGGCAGACAAACCAGACAGGCACCAGGTATAATAGTGTGGGAATTTATGGAATACCTATGCTAGTGTTGTAGCGAATCAGCTCATGTGAAATATGAATAACTAACCATAACTAGTTATAATTAACTATTCATATTTTAGATCCGCTGTAGATATTTAGCTGACCTCTCAGGGTCAACTGTCTTGTCAATTCTAAGAACTTTAATTTCCTGGTTAAAGGAAATAACGTTCTTACTGTACAATTCTACAAAAGCATGTAGCATAAATCTGCATGAATAAGTGAATCCAGTTATGAGCAAACAATGAACAAGTCAAGTGTGATACAAGTAAGGTTTTATTAACTACATAAACACTTAAACTAGTCCAACATACTACATAAACACATAAACTGGTCTAACATACACATACACACCTTAAACTTGTCTACACTTACACATACACACACACACACACACACCATTGTTGAAAAGTTTAATCAGTACAGAGAGGCATCAAGAATGAATTTTATGGAACACTTTGCATATTCAGCAGATCTACACCTGGGGATACGTTAGGTTCTTAGTTCAAACACACCTTGTAAAAAGGTGTAATTGATACTTAATATATCAATTAATAAGACTAAGTTTGATACTTGCGAGTCTCGCCTTGTCTGAAAGAGATTCCTGATGCAATCTTAAGGTTTCCAGTTGATCTTTGCTGAATTTGGGTCGATGAAAAGAACCAGTTTGAGTCAGAGTAACTTGATGAATGGAAAGGACTAGGCCGAAGAAAGGCCTGGCACAACTGCTTTGGTATCCTGAAGCGTTTTCTCAAATCTTCATCTTAGCATCCGACCGAACCACCGATCTGGGCGGGTCACATGGTGTGTCAGCCTTAAGGTCAGAGAAGATCCCCGCCTCTCAATATGGGCTTATCCAATGAGAAAAGCCGTAATCCCAAGTGGGCGTTTTGAGATCCCATGGAGTTTATGACTCTTTGTGTGGAAACATGGTACTTAGTATCTGGAACTTGAATCGAAAATACTAAAGATTCTCAGGACACTAATATATTGCCTATGTACCAACATATAATATACACTCTTGTTTAGATCATCAGAAGACAAACTCATAGATACCAAACATGGTATATGTATTCATATGAATGAGTGGTTTATCGTAGCAGATAAAATAGTATATATACAACAGATTAAGACAAAAAACGCAACTAATCTACCACCAATGGTGGAAAGAATATGTGGGTCATCCAAGAAAGGTTTTCTCTATGAATTAAGTAGTGAATAGAAATGTCAATTTCTGCATCTGCCTCTCCATATGGGGACAAGAGAGTGGGTTTCTACTCACATTCCTGGGGGGTCATAAAACCAGTGATATCATGATTAGTTGTCATGGTGACCAAGGTTGGGGGATGGTGTTCAGCCGAAATCCTGGCATCCAGTTTATTGAGTGAGGGGACTGTGACATTTTGTTAATCTAATGAATAATTGATTTGGTAAATCAAATAAAAATTAGTGTGTCAAATTGGTCGAGATGTTACATGATCTTATAGCTAGAAAATTGCCTGCTTTACCCAATATATGTTTATGCTGTATATTGCTACGCTTATTAGAGTATTAAACTATTAGCTTAGCAACATGCTAACAACAAACTTTATTTTAATCAAATAGATTATGCATTTATTTTATTAAAAAAAAACCGGTTCTTATTTAGTGTATTAATCTGAAAACTACCAATGTCCAAGGTATAAAACTGAAGTAAGTGACAATGTGAAACCAGACAAACGTCCCCCCAATTAATCCATATTAACAATTACAAACATTGCTACATAATGTTTGAATTTAATATTAAAAAATGTGAAAAATGGATTCTGCGAGTCGGCGGTAAGATTATAGCTACGGACGGGGCTTCTGCAAGATAAATCACTGGAAAAAGCCTTATCTATATTTTGCTGAAATTCCCAAGCTGAGAAATGACACACTAGTGGCAGTAAACACACAAAGAGGTTTATTACTTTCAACAAGTATGATTACAGAAAACTGCTGCGAAACAGCCCTACTATAAGTAATGATTAAAACATGCCCATGCAGTTAATATTCTTTGTGGATCCATTACAGGGGTTTCCCGGTTGAAAGTGCCCAAAATAATATAATTTTGCAAAGGAAGCAAGTAACACAGATGTTTTTTCCTGGGTGGCCTGGACGTCTGAAAAGTGACGCAAAAATTTTTGGCACCCCCTGTGGCTGGCTGATGTACTAGGTCATAATGAAAACGTGTGGGAGGTGAGCCAAACTTAAAAACATCTAATAATCTAAATATTTGGCATTTTTGGGTGAACTAACCCTTTAATATATAAATAAAACATTGCTCTAAAGTGTTTAAATCAAAAGCACACGCTCATTTGATATTCTTCCTAGTATTAAAACGGCTAATAATAATAATAATTAAAATATATAGTAAAACTTCTTACAGTTTATAATTAGTATTATAATCTATTATAATTATTTTGTGTACATTTTGTAACCAGTTATAAATGCTATAAAATATTTGGACTAATAATAAAGACTGCAGTATAGTTAGAATTCTGTTATTATTTATTTAATTTTATTTTTAAGATTTTAAGCAGTCACAAGTGCCTCTGATGACTAATGTAAAGAATTACCCATGCCCAATGAATTTTCATGCCTTTCTATGTCAATACAAAAGTACAATACAAAAGATGACATGCTTTTCCTTTTGCAGGCAGGCTAATGGAATTCACATTTAAAAGTGTAGAAAACAATGTGCAGAAACTTTGTTTATTGCAGAGATTGTGCTCACTGCTGATTTCTCTTAGAAATCAACACAACATGTAATTTAAAAGCCCATCATACTATCATACCAATTTAGCCCCAATTACTGCCTGAAGACAATTTCTGCGGAGTTTCCAATCTCAAACTGTGGCAGAGCAGAATCAAACCCATTTGACAAGTGTCTGCAAAATGGATAGCAAGTGAAGAAATGTCATCTCAGCCTCTGTTGATGTTTTGAAAGAGCTGGAGTGGAATTGATTATAGATAAGCAAAGACAAGGGATGGTTCTTTACACATTCCTGGGCAAAACATGAAAGAATATTATTTTAAAGGAGTGTTAAGATGAAGACAAAAATCACTAGTGAAATTATCCTGGAGGGGCTTTATTGATGGCAAAATTCATAGGAGAAAAAAAAGGAAACAAAAACAAGAAAAGTGGTCAATATTGTTACATCATGTGGCCTGTGGCCTAAAACTATGTGTAGTGTTTATTATTATTATTATTATTATTGTTGTTGTTGTTTTCAAGCACATATACATTGTATATTTAAATATTCTGAATATTTTATAATAAAATAATAATTTTATTATAATTTTTTTAAGAGGGCTCTTTAACGTTTCCTTTTCATGAATGCTGTATTTCACATTACAGCAGGATAATCCCTACTGAAGATTTTGGAACTGTGGTGCCATCAGCCATTCAACGTGTATTACATCATGTCCCTTTCTTTCCACAGTGACCATGTCATGTCAATTACAGCTCAGGTAACTGACTCAAAAAATGCTTCCCGGAACTAAGTTTATTTCCCCCCATTAACAAGAGGGAAGCATGCAGAGCATGTATTGCCTCTGCTTCATGCGTCAGCTAAGCAACTGTCATTGATATGAATAAGAATGAGAACAGCTTTCTCACACTATTGTTCCTTCCTTGAAGTCACTATTGTGACTTCCTTGTTTCCACACGTTTGTATGATTTGACAAGGGCATCAGCAAAGTAACAGAAATCAGTTTTGCTGTGTCTTGCAGCAAGTGACCTTTTATCCAATGGAAGAAACAGATGTGAAAAAAGAGCAAAGGAGAATGCCAAATATGAAGTGAATTCAGGTTTGCGGCCAGCTGTTACAAGAGAGGCTGTAAGTCTCTATTTACTGTAGTGTCACATGAATGCTAGAGGAATCATGACACATTGTTAAATGGGTGAAGACACTGAAGTAGCTTCACAGCTTCATCCTCCTCCTCTCGAATGTCCACAGATTCCTGACTGTGAGAAGCTCCCCTAATGAGCCACTGCTAATGGCAGCCACTGGTGCCTTCACCATGATTGCAAGCTTTGTAACGCAACCTGCCTCCCAATCAAACTTTGTGCATCAACTGAACAGTTTTTTATTAGTGATTTTTGCCCAGTGGACAATAAAACAGGTGGAAGAAATTCCACAGACTTACACTAAAAGAGGAACCTGAGCCATTTCAATAGACCAGAACAGAAGTTTTCATATATGTTCCCTAGCACTGCACATTTTGTATGTCTTCCTTATATAACACACATGATTCAGTTTATCAGCTCATTTGTAAAGACTGCAAAAGCTAAACTAGGTGTGTCCGTTAATGGAGACACACCAAATGCAGCGCTGTGGGGCCTCCAGGACAGGTGTAAAACCCCTAGAATATCATAGATCAGGATGTTCTCACTGTGGCCCTCGAGGCCACTTCCTGCAGAGTTTTGCTTCAACCTTGATCAAACTCACCTGCATGTAACTTTCTAGTAATCCCTAAGATGTTGATTAGCCTGTTTAGATGTGCTTGAAGCTTGAGGATTGTAGAGGGCTTTTTTCTTAACTGGGACCAGTAATCAACTATCTAGCAACATCAAGTTTGTTTTGCAGTAGCAAGCAGTGCTTACATCGGCCATTGGCTCAGTGAGTAGCAATGACACCTCACAGCACGAAGGTCCCCACTTCGAGTCCTGGCTGAGCCAGGAGGCCTTTCTGTGTGGAGTTGTCATGTTCTTCCAGTATCAGTATGGGTTTTCTTTGGTTTCCCCACATAATTCAAAAACTGAATGGAGACACTAAATTGTCCTCAATGAGTGTATGTTGGTCCAGTGATGGACTGGCCATTTGTCCAGGACGGGGGTAGCCAACTGCAGAGACTGTGAAAGTTTAGGCAGCTGACTTTTTGCCTCGCTGCCCTATCAGGCAATGACTTCTCAAGCAGCATTTCCCTATGAAGGTACCTCCCTAAACTGATCTCAGACAGGTTTCTGAGGCAGCATAACAATCTAATGATGATCTATGGAGAAAACAACAAAACAGAGAGATATTTGGCACTAAGCAAATTTGTAATTACTATAATACTAGTCCCTCATTAGAAATGTAATCAAAAGTTGAAAAGTTGTTCAAAGACAAATATTTATACACAAACTGACCACCACCTACAGCTTTCATATGCCTATTTATTCTTTAGCTCAACTTTCACGGAATCAAAGGATAACGGAATATCATAGGCAGCAGGTGATTTTGGACATAGTCAGAGCTAAACTCTGTTTTGCCCATCTCTGATCTACAAAATCTTGCCTTCAAAAGTCAATCAGCTGAAGGTATCTCAGGAGACAGCATGTGACGTGATAATAGGCATTGGCCACATTTGACTCTTGACGGCGGAGAAACGGAAAAAAAGAAAAAAAAAAAAAAAAAAAAATTATATAAAATATATAATAAATGAAATGAAATAAATAAAAGTAAATTAAATCAAAATGTAAGCATCAAAACAATGCACTACATATTGCAATGCATCAAAGGAGTCAATCCAACACAGTCAAGAATAACTTAAAGACATTGGCACTGTTTAGTAAACTGTGGACTAGCTTTGCCAGGACCGGTTCCAGAATTAAATGAACATATTTTAAGTCACTGCTATTTCGAGAGTGAATCCCACATAAATATGCAGATGTCATTTCCGAAACTTTGCAGGGTGTAGCCTATGTGTCTGAAAAAATGAAAGTTTCATACAAATTCTGAATAGATTATATACCCTAGAAAATGCGCAAAGCGCACTCCCTTTATCGCTAAAAAGCGTCACTCATCTTCGTTCATCACAATCTTACAAAGTTCCGTTATAATCAACGAAGCTCTCTAAACTGCACAATGAATCTCTTACTTACATCGCGTCTGCACTTAGTCCTGAGATGATTCACGAGCATGCAAAACTGCACTTAAAAACTGTGGTGCTTTCAGCGGTGAGTGAATTCTGACAAAACATTTCTGATTGGCCATTGCGTTTAAGAAATCAACAGATATGTCTGTGATTGGTTACATTGCTCAACGCTGCAAAAAACACGTTGAGGGTATTTAGCGCCTGGCTAAGCACTCCAATTGCAGCGGGGCCGACATCAGGGATTCCATGACTAACAATTTAGTCATGGACAATTTACCCATGTCGCCAATGTTACCCAATTTAGTCAACAAAACAATTTACCCATGTCGCCCATGATCACAGGATTCAGACTTGCCTTGTTGCCTTCACATATCCATATTTTCAGCTTTCAGCTCTGGAATTATGGGCTCTTTATCAGTATCAACATGGCTGAGACATAAAATTGCAAATTACTACCAGAGGGAGTTTTTTAGTTATGCTTTGGCACTGCTCTTCTGTGGATTTTATGTTTTATCTAAATAATTCATCCTCTAGTGTACCTTTTTAAAAAGTTACATTAAAATGTTATTTTTTTGTTGTTCTTTTGAAACATGCTTAGGGATCAGACAAAGCCATGTCTACTCTGTCAGATGGGAACAGCTCAGCATGTGTGTTCAAAGCTGGGATTATCTAAACTATAGGATCCTGCTGGCGTTAAAGAAAAGGGCAGCCGAGACCTGAGTGAGGAGAGGCTCTTTTCCTCAGAGTGAGTCAACACCACACTGCATCTTAAGCAGGAAATATCTGCAGGGCCATGGTGTAATGAAATAAGGTGCCAACTGTACGTCATTGATCAGCTTTAAAGGGCACCGCAGAAGCCTGAGACAACAGAGAGAACAGAAATAGATTTCAGCAGAGCCACTGCGGTCTCCTCAGAAATGACGTCGCTAAAGTGCAAAATGGGCACAAAAGCCCCAGCTCAGAGCCTTTCCAGCTGTGGATTGTCCACTCTCAGATGGGTCTTTCCCAGAGAGATAGTCACAGGGGTCATTACAGTTTCCACAGACAATAAAGAATTCAGCAATAAATGAAACCCTACATATACCCTACATATAAACACAACTAATCATATTATGCAACCCAGGCTCATTGGAAAAACACATGCCTGTAGCGCCATTCTTGCAAAAGATATTATGTGTTTCTTGCACATTCATATCCACTTTGCAGGAACAATGCCCATGGAGCAGTGCATAGCACATTCAGTTTTTATCCACAACGGTATGAGGACTTGAATATGGCAATGTTTATAATGTGGGTGGATTGCATTATTGCAGCAATTCCAAAAAAATCCTGGGAGTGACGCTAAAAAAGCTACATGCACATCAAATGTTTAAAAAATAATTAACCCCACATACACTAAAAACCTACCCAAAAAATAAAAAATAGCGTAGCGTTAGAGTTAGATTAGTTTACCAATCATGCACTATGGTAAAGGTGTTTAACCCTTTGACGCATATGAGCACACCGGTATGATCACTCTAGGCTGGTCACTGGGTCATACGATCACACCGGTGTGATTAGAACTCTCAGTGCATTTTTTTTTCCCCCCCCCACGTGAGCAACTGCAAAATTAAAATATGCTTTTGTGCTTTGGCTGGTACTGAGCCAGAGATGGACACACTCAGTGCTTGGCGTATATCACAACTATTCAGTGTTTTCATCCACATAATGCTTATTTTAAGTTTCAGACATTTAAATAAACATAAGAAATAGTAAAACAATACATTTAGAGTTCGTAAAATACACACAGATGTTTAAGAAAGCAGCAATAACAATCCATTCAAATATAACTTGCCGACATGTTTTATTAATATTACATACACATAGTGCAGGTAACTATAAAGTGCCCCTATTCTCTCCAGTTCACCAGAAAACTAATGTCTTTGGGGGGAGAGGATGTATTACTGTTGTACATCCCACGTTAAGATTCACGCGCTAGCTATCATGGCGGCACCCATCACCACTATTTATTCAACTAACATGGTTCATTATAAGGTGTTTAAACTACCAAATACATTTACTTGCACACATTTGAAAATCTGAATATCAGATATTTCATAATATAGTAGCATGTTTGTGAATATTTTGAATAAATCAGGAAAAACAAAATAAAATCGATCCATGTGTCATACAGATCTATTATGGCTGAGTTGTCACATGACAAGCGTGACGTGTCGCCATGGAAACAATAAGGCTATACATTCTAAAATAGTGGTTGTCTAAAAAAACTCATGTTGTCAGCTAGAATTTTTTTAACTTACGTGTAAAAAATTATATATATATATTTCGATTTTCTATTGATCAGAAGTCTTTTCACTGCACACATTTGCAGGTCAGAGATCACCAAATAAGCAGCAAATTACAAAACTTCTAGATTGTATGTCTGTGTTCTTGCTTTCCCACACTTACATCTCTATAAATAGAAGTGAATGGAACACAAAGTTTAGTGTGACTACTATTTAATCCCACTTAGGACATATTACTGCTCCATGGTGAACTCACCATAGCTAAACCCTCTATTTAAAACACCATAACCCACCCTTCCTCCTGAAATGAGATCAGTTGCCAAAACTTCAAACTCCTTTTGTATATTGATGTAAACTTTAATACTATTTGAACTATATTAGCACAATCTGTTTCCTAATCAAATGTCCACATCTTCTAATCTGAAAGATTTAAATAAACCTACATTTTTTACTCTTACTTATTCAATGTGGAGTGACAGATGTTGTTCTGGTCATGTAAACCCAAGACTGTCTACACTACTGGTATCGCAGACAGAGAGATGACATCACAGCGAGACTAACATGTGTCCCCCAGACTACTCTCTCTTAGCCAGATGGTCCTGATAGCTTGTCCAACGTAGGACTGCATGTCTCTGCAATTTAAACTTAAGCCTTGCTTTAGTACAAACATTTATGAGATGAACCTTCATTTTCTCTGCTTACATTATTCAAGCTGAATTTAAGCTCTCAGTACAGCTATTATCAATATAATCACATAACACATATAATGCAACTAAATATGTTGAATAGTAGATTGTGAAAAACTGTCATTGTTGATTTGAGGAAATGTCACTTCTGAAGTGTGCTCAATTATTGCTCTGAACAGAAACAAACTATTCAACACATTCTGATACACAAAAGCGTCTTGGCTAAAAACTAATATTATGATTAAACAGCCATTTGGGTGAGGACAGAAGGAAAATCATCTGTTAGTACAACATTCACTTAAATGTTAATATGTCAGCACAATTTTGCTGCCAAAACTGGTCTCTTCTATTTTATTAGTGTTCTTTTTTCAGTTTTAATCAGGCTAGTCACTACACTACAATCAAAACAATCAACTCGTTGCTGTACAAGTACCACATAATACAAACCAATAGTACATGAAGACAAAATCTCTTTCTTGAAAATTAGGTCTTTGCGATTTCTTGTCAAGCAATGTGATGTGTTGCTCATTTATAAAACATTAAAGTTGCAGGATAAAACGGCCTCCGGCAGTCAAACCCATGGCATCCCCAGAGTGGAAACTGAACGCCTCCCTCTTTGGATTCATCTTCTGTTCTTCCCTGCTACGCTATCCACTGTGTTTTGCTATGCTACTAAAGTTTATTGAGCTCCCTGCCTGTCCGCAATTCCAAGCACACTAGAACCTCAGCCAGCAAACGACACAAAATGTCCTTTTCACATTTTCGGAGTACCTTAGCCTTTGATGCTCACAGTAAAGTGTCACTTATTTATTTGGCAGATTGCTGTATCCAAAGGACATTGCATGCTTTCCAGGTATATATTTTATCAGTATGTGTGTTCCTTGGGAATTTACCTATGTATGACCTTGGAGGTGTTAGCACCATACTCTATACTCAACCTGTTGAATTCCATTGTATGACATTCTCACAGATGGCAGATCAATTGCATTTAAGGGAGCTTGTCAGGATATTTAGGTCACAGTCCATGTGACTGTTCCTACATGACCAGCCAATAGGCAGTGCTGTTGTTGAATCCAGCTCATTTAAGACCTGAGTAGGTTGTATCCGAGTCAAGACCGAGACAACAAGAGGGGTCGAGTTCAATTTGGGGTTGAAGTCAAGACTGAGATCAGAAGAGGGTTGAGGGTTTTCATGACAGATTCATTCAAGCATATTAAATAATTAAGATATCTTTAGCCCTATTCGGATGGTAATTGTTTCTCATGTGGACGTAAGTAAAAATAAATTTGCATGGCACCTGTGATAAAACTCATGCATTCGGATGGCGATTTATTCGGTGGTAGCGATTTGGGAACTCGTGCTGCTCACTGTGGTGGTAGATGGGCGCTGGAAAAAATGGCACATGGCCTTGACAAATGAGAAAAAGCATATTTATCTGATTCATATTATTTATGTAATATACTATATCCTGATTCTCATTTGATTAGGGTCAATCTCCTGTTTAAAAAATAGAAATACAGACGCACTATTGATAATGGCTTTGCATGCATTTTCTCTAAATAATGCATTGTGAAATGGGAATTTACGGAAATAATAATGCAGTCTTTTATGTACAATGACGTAGCATGAAGCTTCGTGGTATATTTTTTTTATGTAATAATTACGGTCCGACCGATTATTTGTTGGGACGATATAGCTGGTCGCCGATATTCGTAGCGCGAATTATGCCAGCCCGATTACATGTTGATTTTACAGAAACAATAACGCAATAAATGCTGGTGACATGGGTAATTCTTAGTTTGTCCAGCAAGCATGCTCCATTGTTTTCTACTGCCGAGCCTTGCTAAACGCTTTAATTAAAGCTTATGTCTAGGAAAACCCTTGAAACGTTGAGACCCCTATCCTCCGTAACGCGCGGCGAATCCGCACCAGTTTCGGGGGATCCCTTCAGCTCAAGGTACCCTCTCGAATGCGAATCGAGTGTACGTCTAGAGACCCGCTTTCGAATGAGACCACCCCCAAGTCGATAGCCCCCGGGGTTTGGGAGTTACGGGTGGTTAAATTCCCGATCCGGCGCCGACCGAGTCCAATCTATAATACCGGGGGCTACCGACACGTGGAGGGGTTGCGTCGAGAGGGCCCTTTTGATTGAGATCCGCTGCCGCGTTCGCGAGATAGTGACACCAGTCCCCCCCCCCCCCCCCCCCCCCAAAAAAAAAAAAAACCCCCCCCCCCCCCCCCCCCCCCCACCCACCCCCCCCCCCCCCCCCCCCCCCCCCCCCCCAAAAACCCCCAACACTTTCACTTCAGTCAGGAGTTCTCTTTTCTGGCATCAGCCTTCAGCGTGGTCTTATCAACCGTAGGGCCCTGCGAAGTGGAACTTCACAGCATACGCTGATTCCTTTTCCAAGGGAACGTACCGGTACATTAAACCGGGCATTAAATTGCGTAAAGTTTATATTGTATATTTACAGGAGGTATATTAATGTCCCACTTCAACTTCTCTAGTAAGTTCCTGTCTGGGGTGTGAGACCAGGAGGCAATCCTGAATGAAGTTCCGAAGTGAAAGTAACGTCAACGTACTAAAGTTTGAATGGAGCTTGATTTTAAATAAAGTTGACTAAACGCACTTTACTGTGCAGTGCACTGATTCGACCGTCATTTGGATAAGAAAGTTTTTGTTAAATGTTAAATATCCCTGCTCCATTACGTAATCCTCTGTCACGTCATTATACGTGGTGACACCACATTTGAGTGTCCTTGCAAAAAAAAAATGTTTTATGTATTCTCTTTTCTTTTAGTAGATACTATTAGGATTTAGATATAATATATCTATATATTATTTACTAACCATTCCAGTTTGGACACACATTGGAAAGTGTCCCCAAACTTTTGACTGGTACTGTACTGTAATATGCACAAAGAATATCGGCCGATATATCAGACTTTTTTTACTCCCTAATATCGTATCGGTATCGGCCCCAAAAAACCCACATATCGGTCGGGCTCTAATTAATAATATATAATCTATGCTTTAAAATGTTATTGCACCATGTGCTGCAGAGTAATGCCCCTTTTAAAATGTAATTTGCTTTAATTTCTCTTTCTTGTTTTTGTTCTCAATACTTCATCCCGTGTACAGCGGGGATTAATATGTGCTGCAATACCGTTCCAACATGTCCGTAATAAATGTAGGCTATACTTTAAAATGCGTGGCAAATAACGGTGACTCACACTTATCATACGGTTCTCTGCAGTGGACCAAACATTTTAAACAATGACTTTTTATTTGATTCTTGTGAAAACTCAAAGTTGGTGGATTCAATCACCACACACCTTGGTGGTGGTCAAGCACCCGTATAGAATTCAAAGAAGGTTATAACTGCAGGCCTGGGATCTCCAATGGGGGGGGAACTTCAAAACGGGGTGGGATCTCTAAAATAGGCATGGCTTCCTCCCACTGACCCGACAGGCCCTTTTCCTCCATTCCACTTCAGTTGGCAAACGCCGCCCACAGCTGATTCTAAGATTTTATTGGTTGTGTCAGTCAAAGGTGAGTTTCCTACACGATGCTACACAAATGCTAACCCTTAACCAACCCACACCTGACCCTAACCTTACCAGCGACATTGGACTGCCGGCAGGATTGGCCCTGCGTGTAACGAAAGTGTGCAGTTCAGGAGATAAACATTTATAAGAGATGCGATATGAGATCTAATGTTTTCCGACTCCCAACCGTCTCACCGTACAATGCACCTTTTAGTGACACCCAGCATCACCTACCCCTCCTAACCACTGCGAGAATTCGAGCCCCGGGACGCCCTCGTGCTAAAACAAAGGCGATAGAGTAAAAATCTTCCCCTGCGCTGGCCTGGACGGCCGTGAGGAGCTCTGGGGATTTGTCTTTAACAATAACAGAGGTTCAAACGCCATCCGAACACCACGGCCACTAGCTTTGGGCTCTGTTTCTCCATGGAGAATTTACTGTATATACACTAAAATTTTAATTTTAGATAACTAGAAACCACTGTTTAAAATTTAATAACTTTTATTTTGAATTAAGTCCATAACATTGGCTGGAGCCTGACCAATGGTGAAAGGCTTGGGCGAGGAGACCCCAGCCCCGTTTTGGAGGGTTTCTTGCCACTTGGAGTTCAGTGCCCCATTTGAGTCTCCGTTGCATTATATCTACTTTGGTGTAATTCAGCCGGGGATTTTTTATGGGGGTGATGGGAGAAAAACGTTGACATTCTGGATTCGGACGGCAATAAAGTCACCGACTACCCCCTGCAAATGGTGAAAATCCCTTACGTCCCGCTGAGAAACAATTACCGTCCGAATAGAGCTATTAACATAGAGTATAATGCTCTTCTCAAGATTTTAGATTTAAAACTAAAATCTATAAAATTCTTGCTAAGTGTAACATTTATGTTCCATGTTTAAGTCATGCTTTTTTTATTCATGTACTTCAACCCGTAATGATCTAATAATCTTGGCATGTTAAATATCTATTTAGATATAAAAATAAAAAAGGTAGAAATCCAAATAGGTAATCATATTTCACAAAGCCCTAATTTATTATTGGATTTTGGTAATTCAATTAGTCAAGAGCTGACTATAATTTGATTCTATATCTTGTCTATATTGGTATCCGATAAAATAATATATATCATATTGCTTCGATTATGGAAGGGTAAAAAATAAAAATACAAAAAGATTTTGACTGCAAAATATTTAATATGTGACGAGTCCAGACAGATGGGAAACATATGCAAGGTTTTAAAAATTATTTTTCCCCCCCTTTCTTTAATCCCAATTAAACTGTATTAACATAATTTTCCCTATAAAAAATCCACCTACGCAACTACAAACTTTAGAAATAATATAAAAACTTATAATATAATCAACTTGGTTGTGCAAGTCATTTCAACATAGATGATATTAAAGAAGGGTCTACATTTGCAGAATTAATTTTCATTTGCCAAAATGTTTTCTTCTTTCCAAGACATTAACTTTGTCACAAAACCTGAGTCTGTACTCATGTAAAATGCTCTTTTGCATGATCAATTTATGATTTTGCCAGAATTGTGTGACAAATATAACTCCATAGAAAACTGTATCTCTATGGAGTGCACTTCAGTTGGCAATCTTTATCTTGTGTTCATCTTCATGTTTGTTCCAATTTCATCACTTTCTATCCTACAGCCCTTTTTTTCCAATGCTGAGAGCAAACTCTGTGTGTGTGTGTGTGTGTGCATATATATGTGTGTGTGTGTGTGTGTTGTGTGTGTGTGATGTGTGTGTGCGTACGACCTGTGGCACGATGTCAGGATGACTCCACAGGCAAACACTAGTGAGCTGTTGTCACAGGACAATTGGGGGGGATTGGACACACATAAAATTGCTACAGACATTTTTTTCTTTGAAATTTGTTAAAAAAAAACTGAGATTGAATGGTGTGATGATTCATCTGTCTCTCTCCTCTAGAATGATCCCTTGGAGACCAATGGTTGCTGTTTGTCTTGGTTCGTTCTTTGATTATCCTGCCGTTTATAATTTTCCCACAAGTCTTGTAATTCACTGGAGTTCACCAGCTGGTACTAATTATGAGCTGAAGCAACAGCACTCTCTTTGCCTTTTCCAATCCATCCCCCGTCACCGGTCAAATATTGCGCATGCAAGGTACTGAAGTGAAGGTTAGTAGGTACACCGGGGCTAACGGCGCCCTGAGGAAAAGCGCCTTGGGATATTTGATTTTCCTCATAGACCACTAAGGGCACAAAACGTGGCAGTAGTGCACTTCAAAACATCTCGCATTTTTCAAGATGCTGGTTGCTATTGTCTGATCCTGACACGAGTCGCATCCGCGCCAGCAGTGCAAAGTTGATTCTGTGCTTACTTGAACTAATATTTTATCTTTTTTAAAATGTTGTAGATTTAAGTATCAAATGAGAATCGCTAAAATTAATGCACATATTTTGAGACAAAGGTCATCTTTATGATTTTCAGTTTTGTTTAAAGGGGTCATATGATGCAATTTAAAGATCATTATTTTGTGTATTTGGTGTAATGAAATGGGTTTGTGCGGTTTAAGGTTAAAAAAACATTTTTTTCCACATACTGTACATTTTTTTTTCTCCTCTATGCCCCGCCTTTCTGAAGTGCGTCGATTTTTACAAAGCTCCTCGGTCAGAAAAGCGAGGTGTGCTGTGATTGCGAGCTACCAATCTTGTTAATTGCTGGCCGGAACATCCTCAGCGAGATGGAAATGTTACGCCCTATCACATACTGCTTGATGCCGTGGCCGTCCGGAGCGACAGTACCTACCATTAAAACCCATTAAAAGGAGGCTTTGTTACATCCGTGGGACCAATTAACGGATTCTATACTTATACGTCTTTTCACCATTGCTTGCGTTACGTTGCATTGCTCGCGCCGCGTAAACATAAAAACTCCTGTGTCATTTGTAATCTGGAGAAATGGACAAACACCAAGTGCAGCTCTCCTGCCGCAAAACTCGCTGTTTTGATCATCATTAGCCGCAAACAAGCGGGTACCATAAGGGGAGCCCCGGCTAGCGGTGCTGAGGCCGGGATAGAAGGAGCTGAGGCGCTGGACTTCCGCTGTGTCCACTTGAAAGTTGATGTATTTCCTCACCGACTAGCACGGATCAGCGCCAGGCATGACGAAGCGGATATCGTCCTGTTTTGGAAGACCAAACAAAGTATTTTGCTTTCACAACGAAACACACAGCGTCTTCACAGCATGGCAGCAACAATACTAAGTGAGATAAAGTTATGCCTCCTTGCTTTCGTGAACCTTGGGTCGGCGTTATGCAAACCGGCCCAGATCGGACGTAGTGTCCAGGTTCTGTCCATCTCTTCCTTGTGTATTCATAGGTTTTGTGACAGAGCCCTGACACCTGTCATGTCATTGTGTTCATGACTGCGCTTCGGTGGGCCAGCCCGCCGTCTGCGTCTCGTGTACCGTTTCATGTTGGAGCGTGGTGTTCAGATCCCGGCACTCATGTCTTGAGTTTTGGTTTCGTGTCGGGGTCCGGACACTCGCACTCTATGTTCTGTCTGGTTGTGTGAGCGTGCGGTCTCGAGTTCGCTCGGTCGTGCGCTCTTCTGTCCACGTGTGTTGTGTTTTGTGAAGCACGCGGTTTGTGTTCAGCCGCGTGCTTTTCTTGTTGTCTTGTGTGAACACGCGGCTTATGAGTTTTCTCTTTAGCTGCGTGTTCGTGTCTCTTGTTGTAGCACATGGCTTGTGATTTGTTTTGTTGGCCATGTGCTTGTGTTTTGTTTTGTTTGAGCACATGGCTTTTTGTCTTTGATTTGGTGTGCCATGTGCTCATGTCTATTGTCTTGACCCCTCCCATCTTGTTTCCTGATTATTAGTTAATTTGCCCCACGTGTGCTCCCTCGTTACCCTCCTCATTTTGCTCTCCATTTATTCTCCTTGTGTTTGCAATCGTGCGTCAGTTCGTCATCGTCAATCCCTGGATGTGTCCAGATCCTTGCCTTGCCTTGCCTTGTCTTGCCTTGCCTTGCCAGCCTGTTTTTCCCCCTCGGGGTAGTTTTTGTTGTTTGTTTTGTTTTATTTTAAAATAAAGCCCATTTTCTTCTGCAGTACTGAGTCCTCGCCTGATCCCTCTACCCGGAACCCTGACAGTATGAACTGACCAATAGAGGACTCAGCAGAGAATGGGCATCTTCCTGTTTCCATCTCCCTGTCCCTCCGCTCATCAGATAGCTGCTCAACACAGGAGGCTCCTTTCTCTTCGGCAAGGGGGAGCCAGTGTGAAGGGTTTTGCACACCAGTTCCTGTTTGCAGCGGAGGGACTCAACATCAGTGACGTAGAGCTCAAGGACATCTTTAACACCAGCCTTAATGAGTCCGTCCATGTCTGGCAGATGGGAATACTGGGCACACTGTCCTTCTGGCTGTTTGTGGGGTATGTCTACCACCGTGGAGAGGAGGGTTGCCTTCCTCCTCTTGGCCCTCCTCCCAGTCTCCTCACAAACCCCCTAGTACCCATTCCTCCTATGTCCTGCCAACGGAGGAGGAGGAACGGGTCCGCCTCATCCAGTCCCATGACTGCAGAGGTGGCGGACGAAGTGGCATTGCCCCGCTCTCGGAGACGGAGGAGGAATGGGTACACCTCACCACCCCTAGAGGCAGCTGAAGAGGCTGCTGTGCCCCCAGAGGTGGCTGATGAGGCTGCAGCTCCCCGTGTGTGGCCGAGGAATCTGTCAGCGCCACCCAGTGATGGCCGTAGAGCTGCACTGTCCCAGTGACGGCGAGAGTCGGCTTGCGCCCCAAGAGGGTGCGCGAAGTGGCTGCCCCCGAGTGGCTGATGAGCTGCAGCGCCCCGGAAGCGCGAAGAGCTGCAGCTCCCAGTGATGGCCGGAGATGCTGCAACTTGTCCACAGTTACGTCCGAAGAGGGCGGCTGGCGCCCCAAGAGGTTGTCCGATGACGTTGCCGTTGTCCCCGCTCCGTCGGAGACGGGATCGGTAGAAGGCTTCCTTTTCCTCATCCCACATGCCTGGAATCCATCCATGAGCCCGTGTTGCTGGCCTGGCCGTCCCATATCCCGCCAGCCTACTTGTCCCTGCCGGACGCCGCCCACTCCTTGCCCTGCCGCCCCGCCCGGCTCCTTGGCCCGGACCGTCCCCGCTGCTCTGCCCTGCCGGCCCGCCGCCCGCTCCTTGCCCTGCCGGCCCCAGCCCAGCTCCTTGGCCTGCCGGCCCCTTCCCAGCCCTTGCCCTTCCGGCCCCCGCCCAAGCTCCTTGCCCCGCCCAAGCTCCTTGCCCCGCCCGAGCTCCTTGCCCTGCCGGCCCCGCCCAACCTCCTTGCCCTGCCGGCCCCGCCCAACCTCCTTGCCCTGCCGGCCCCGCCCAGAGGCTCCCTCCGGCTCCGCCCGGTGGCCTACTGGGTTCTGTTTAGACCGGAGCCTCCCTGTCTTTCCCCCGGTCCCCGCCCTGGCTCCCCCGGGATCCTGGTCTCCTGAGCCTCCCGGCCTCAACCCTCCACCCCTCCCTGGTTCCTGGTCTTGTTCGCTGGAGCCTCCCTGGTCTGTTTCCCTCCCCCGGTCCCGCCTGGCTCCCGGATTCCTGGTCTGCCTGAGCTCCCCTGGCTCAACCGCGCACCCCTCCCTGGGTCCCTGTTCTTGGTAGGCCGACCTCCCTGCTGTTCCTCCGTCCTCGCCTGCCTCCCCCAGATTCCTGGTCTGCCGAGCCTCCCCTGGCGCAACCCTCCCCCCCTGCCCTGGTTCCTTAAGACTTTCTGTGTTACGGCGGGCACGTCGTCTGTTCCCTCCCTCCCTCCCCCCCTCGTGTCCCAGTGTTAGAGTTTCCTGTCTGTGTGTTGGCCCTGTTGTAGCGGTCTTGTGTTGTCATGTTGGTTCTGGGTCATGGGCCTGTCTTTGTATTTGTTGTGTCCTCGTTAGGGACGCCAGTGGCGTCCTTTTTTGAGGGGCTAGTGTCCAGTTCTGTCACTATTCGGTCTAGTTTAATTCATGGGTGTGTGACAGAACCCTGACACTCCCATCATGTCTTGTTTTCATGTGAGCGTGCGGCTTCAAGAGTGCTCAAGCCGTGCGCTCTCGTCTGCATGTACTGTTTCATGTTGGAGCGTGGTGTTCAGATCCCGGCACTCATGTCGTGAGTTTCGGTTTCGTGTCGGGGTCCGGACACTCGTGCTCCATGTTCTGTTTTGTTGTGGGAGCGTGTGGTCTCGAGTTTGCTCGGCCGTGCGCTCTTCTGTCCACGTGGGTTGTGTTTTGTGAAGCACGCGGTTTGTTCAGCCGCGTGCTTTTCTTGCTGTCTTGTGTGAACACGCGGCTTATGAGTTTTCTCATTAGCTGTGTGTTTGTGTCTTTTGTTCTAGCACATGGCTTTTGATTTGTTTTGCTGGCCATGTGCTTGTGTTTTGTTTTGTGTGAGCACATGGCTTTTTGTCTTCGATTCGGTGTGCCATGTGCTCATGTCAATTGGCTTGACCCCTCCCATCTTGTTACCTGATTATTGGTTAATTTGCCCCACATGTGGTCCCTCTTTATCCTCCTCATTTGCTCTCCTTTTATTCTCCTTGTGTTTGCAGTCGTGCTTCAGTTTGTCATCGTCTATCCCTGGATGTGTCCAGATACTTGCCTTGCCTTGCCTTGCCTTGCTGTGCCCTGGCCTGCCTGCCTGCCTGTTTTCCCCCTCGGGGTAGTTTTTGTTGTTTGTTTTTTTTTATTTTAAAATAAAGCCCATTTTCTGCAATACTGAGTCCTCGCCCCATCCTCTACCCGGAAAACCCTGACGTAGGGATGTGGGCGTGTTAGAACGAGTCGTTTTAGGTAGGCGTGGTTGACTTTTAACTTTTATAAAGAATATATCTTTGGTTTTGAGACTTAAGTCTTTGCAACTTTACAGATCTTCTTTAGGCACTCAAGACTTGTACACCCAAAAGAGAAGGAAAAATTGAAATTGCCTCACAGTGACCCCTTTAGAGATCATTAGCAACAGTTTTTTAAATAACGAATCAATCTGTATAAGTATGGTATTTGGGGTTAAAAAAGTGCCCCTGCTGTTTTTGGGGTTAAGGGCGCACAGAATCAACTGATAATTCACGATGGCTTTCCATGTTTGACATGACCATGGTTAGATTCAGATGGTCATGATCATATATTTATGTTAGTGTCGCAGATTAGAGATAATCACCATGTTAGATGACCCACAATTACAACATTATATAAGTCATATACTATATTACAATAATAATTTGTTGTTACTACTGCACAATATACGTCACTTATTATGATCTCCGTCACTACTTTCTAATCTTTACTTATTAAACCATTTTGTTTCCTGTTTTAAAATATATTTTTTATGTTAACATATTTTAATGACAGTATATATATTGAACAAAAATTTATTATTTTATTTTTCAAAATAAGCAGGAAATAGTACAAACTTTGCTAAAGTGATTGTTTTGAACATGTATTAACTTAGACATTATTTAAAATAACATTATTTTAGCTGAAGTATTTGTATCAATACCGTGTGCCTTTTACCCCATGCTGGTGAGCCTTTTACCCCGTGTGTGGACGCAAACATGATTTAATATGAAAGCTCCAATGGAGGAGCTTTAATGAAATATCACTTAAATTAAGAAGTCCTTGTCACTTTAATGTATAACTAAACAAAACTTTCTAACTATATGCTTTAAAAAAAAACTTGATTCTGCCACTTAGGTAGATGTTCACACTTAATTATTACATCAGTGCATTTGCTTCAGGTCATATGTTACTTGATAATAAAACCTGAAAACCTGTTCAGCAGAAACTGGTGTGTTCAACATGGGAAATGATCTGTTGATCAAGCAAAACAATGCTAACCTTTTATATTTAATGTTTTATGTTGAAAAGACATAGATATCAAGTAGCAATATTTCAGTCAATTTATATAATAGCAGCAGGTAGCTCGCGTTTACTGTTTGGTATTAGTGACTCGGTATTGGTGTACTGGGCTTTGAAACAAAAACCTTTTTTTTTTTGTACTAAGAACATCTGCAAAATGATGTGGAATGGGTTTAAACATTTAAATGCTTTAAGCAGAGTTGAGAGTACTATGCTCTTATTGGTAGCTGAAATAATAAAATTTGCCAAAATATTAAATAAGTGAACACATGGATCAGGGATGTGTAGAAATTTGTGAATGACATGTGTTTCAATTAGGAAATCTGTGTGGCTTGCTGAAGATTCTGTGTGAGGTTGCCATTTATATACCTCCATAAAAGCTTTTCTTTCTGTCAATTAGTTGCCGCTGAGAGGGTGTGATGGGCAATTTGATTCCCAGGGTGAGGCACAATAGCCAGGCACATTCAATACTTCCTGAAACTACCAGATTTACAACAGAATGGAATAGTGCTTTAATTACTTCCCTATTATAGATCATCTTTGAGGTCTCACATTAATATGAAGATTGGCTTTATCATCTTCTGAAGATGACTTCATTATTTATTTATTTGGTCATTTTAAATGATACATTTCTTAATAATAGTGATAGTTGGAAACATGAGAATGATATCTTAATATATATATGTGTGTGTGAGTGTGTGTGTTTAAAAATCACCAAATGGCCAAACATTACTTACTTTGACAGGCTTGAACTAGACTGACTTTAACTTCCACATTAATTAATCTTGCAGATATCCGTGGACTACAAGCTTTCGGCCCAACATCACACAGTGTTTGGATGTGTCTCTGCAACGAGTGATAGGACTCAGTGGCGGTTGTCCAGTTTTTCACCTCCATGCGCACAGAGGAGCTCAACCGCTACAGGGACACTCTCAGAAGGGCTATCCTGCTCCTGAGCCCACATGGAGCACAGGTCTTCATCCATCATATGGGCGTCATTACGTAAACTTAGTACTAGTGTAAATGGGTGAGATGAGCCATGGATAGGTAGCCACCTTGGTAAACGACTTGTCTGTCGTAGGGGTGTACAGATCACATTTTGTTGTCTGCATACATTTTAAACTGGATGTTTTTTTATCATGATTTGCGTTGGTCAGTAATCAACTTAGAAATGAATGCTAAACATCTAATGATCATGATTCGCACAAGTATCGATAAAAGTATCATCTAAATATTGAATATACTTCTATACTATATAATAACATAAAATTACGTACATTACTTTTATTAATGACTGTTTGACTTGTTTACTCATATTTGCTGTGGGAACCTTTTACACACTTAATTAGCAGTAATTAGCTTTTGCTTGTATCAAATTGGTACAGAGATGTGAATTCACTGGCATCTAAAGTTACAACAGGTGGCTCCGTCAGGATTTTTGAGTGCCGATCACCGATCGCCGATCACAGAAAGCAGTATCTGCCGATACCGATCACCGATACCGATCTTTTTAAAGCCTTGTTTTTTTATCTTTTATAACTATTTATAGTGATACTCCAATTAGTATTTTTAGACATTTATTCAGGGCCTGTATTTCATTTTTGAAAATGGAGGGAATTCCCCTCTTAGGTGACTCTTGTGAGAGGGGAAGCAGCACGGACTGTGCTTTCACACAGGAGTCCGCTACTGATCTGTGGCTGTTTACTACAAACACAACATTATCCATTATTTTGATTTCAAATCCAAAAATTGTCACTGAAAATGCTTTTTCAGCATTTCAATTATTTTTTTACAAAGTACAGTAATACAATCTGTTTCACAGACATGTCTAAACAAAATAAATATAAGCAACACATTATTCAGTGCTTTTTATTTTTGCATTTACTTCTAGATTTATATATTAAGTTGCTCAAGCAAACTTGTGGCAAAACATTTAAACTAGTTTTCTTACATTATCACAACGTCCATTGACCGAAACAGTCCGCTCTACTGCCTTCCTTTTGCTTTAATCTTTATTTCAGCAATCCTGCGTTCATAAAGAATGTGGGTGGCTACCTCCCACGATGCCATCTAGATTGCCTTGTTTATCTAAAATGCTCGTTAACCTTAAACCTACAAAAAGCGTATGTGGTTTGACTGTGAACCGTAGACGTTAATCCTATCATTTAGGTGGAAGTACTACACATGTTCGTGTCAATCCGTTCATATTTAGTGCAAGCACTGTTCTGTTACTTTAATTCTTCGCTTTGCAGCGCACAACAAGACTCTCGGTGCGAAACTAGCTCTCTCTGCAGCGCAACAGTCGCGCACAGTCTCCAGGAGAGCGCGCAAGTGCTGAATGGTTTAAACACTGGCAAGAATTAAAAAGAAATGCCATTTATAAACTTTAGTGATTATGTGACACTGCCTCGATTGTGCAAGTGACAATTCCTGTGTCAACTGTGCAGCATGCAGCTCGCTTATAGACAGATGCTATGTGTGGTGATTTGAAGACATTTGCGTATTTTGAGAGAGCGCGCGCGGTGATTCACTCACTTTGTTTGTGAAATTACATAGGTTTTCAAATTACTTTATAAGTTATTTAATTAAGAAATAGCCATCATTATAATTATTTCACCCGCGCCGGACAGAGATTGAGACGGTGCCGCTGCATGTTGTGCCAAACCTTTCATGGCAGCGTAATCAGCTTGAGATCGTTTTTTTTGAGATTGGCCTTTTTAGAGACCGCCGATCAATCATCCCAAAGCGATTATCGCCGATAGTGATCGGTAGCAGATCAATCGGAGCACCCCTAGTTCATACCTTAAGCATCATATTTCCAGCCAAACGAACTGGATTGTCATATACAATTTACAAATATATGTATTGTATATCCCTCCACGCCTACGATGAATGTACTTAAATACATTAAAGGTGCAATAGGTGATTGTCTTCAGAACACTTTTTTGTACCTGGTTGAAATTCTCTTCACATCCTGATAGCATTCATTACTACGTGCTCTAACATTATTTATTATATTTTGTGGAAGGCGCCGTACCAGGAAATGTTACGTCCAATCAAAAGTCAACATTATGAATAGCTTTTCAACCTGCTGTCAACCTAGATATTGCATACCTCTGCGCACCCTGTTCCGCGCAGAGCGTATATGTCATCAGCGTGTTCACGTACACTGTGCGACAAGCGAGATGGCCGCAAACAACAACAACCTGACCTTCCTTCCTTCCTTGGTATTATTGTAATGTTACTAACGCGACTATAAAGTTTTCTCACCGGTGAATGACATGATGTATTGTAGTAATGTTGTTTCTGGTCGTCTGGTTTATGTTCGTTTATGCGTTCAGGAGGCGTGGCTTTGGACGGCGATTTGAAGGGAGGGTGGGATGTACACTCTCAGTGCTATCAGACTAAAGTTAGCATTTTCCAAGATGTCCTACTGCACCTTTAATTAAAATTGAATCAAATGTTATAGCGACATTTAATCATTCTGAATTTACAAAAATTGTTCCTGGATCAGATCAGAAACCTGTGAATCATGAATCTAATCGATTTGCTGACTACCCGAAGAGTCACACTATTAAATGTGACCACATAATCAAAGCCTTTATAGAGAAAGTCATCTTGCCATTGCACACGCTCATGTACAGTTTCCATAAAGGAAGTCATAGCAAATTTGTCAAAGCAAGTTAACGCAGATGTTTGTGACAGATTTGATCCTATAAATGATTTAGCTAAAGATTAATCCTGATTTCCATATGGTGTATGTGTGACATTATTGTAAATTCCTGCCATATGAAATTTTGTCCCTGCCTGGAGGACAACTTGAGTAAAAACTGGCTTATTATGCCCTACAAAACCTGTCACTTTTTCTGCATCCCTCCATAATGACTGTACAAATGACCTGTCAGGCCAGCACACCTTTACTGTCATTATCTCAGCATCTGAAGTACACTCCTCCACTGATCTGAGGTCACACACATCAGATAACATCACACATTGGCCTTAACAAGCTCTGTGGGATCTGAACTGGAATCAGTCACTCATGCTGCCAGGATGCCCATCACTGCCAAGAGCAAGAGCATGGCGTTCTCATGCATATAGATATACCATAAGACAATAGTCATCTTTAATCTCCCCTGCTCATTCTTAAGTTAACTTTATTTATAAAGCACTTTTAATAATACAGATTGTGTCAAATCAACTTTACATTATTAAATAGGAAAATAGTGTGTCAATAATGCAAAATAGACAATAGTAAACACAACATTTTCAGTTAAAGGCAGTTCATCATTGAATTCAGTGATGTCGTCATCCAGCTTAGTTCAGTTTAAATACAGGTGCATCTCAATAAATTAGAATGTCATGGAAAAGTTCATTTATTTCAGTAATTCAACTCAAATTGTGAAACTCATGTATTAAATAAATTCAATGCACACAGACTGAAGTAATTAAGTCTTTGGTTCTTTTAATTGTGATGATGTTGGCTCACATTTAACAAAAACCCACCAATTCACTGTCAACAATTAGAATATTTCAGACTACCAATAAAACACATTTTTAGTGAATTGTTGGCCTTCTGGAAAGTATGTTCATTTACCTTACATGTACTCAATACTTGGTAGGGGCTCCTTTGCTTTAATTACTGCCTCAATTCAACATGGCATGGAGGTGATCAGTTTGTGGCACTGCTGATGTGGTATGTAAGCCCAGGTTTCTTTGACAGTGGCCTTCAGCTCATCGGCATGTTTTGGTCTCTTGTTTCTCATTTTCCTCTTGACAATGCCCCATAGATTCTCTATTGGGTTCAGTTCTGGTGAGTTTGCTGGCCAGTCAAGCTCACAAACACCATGGTCATTTAACCAAATTTTGGTGTTTTTGGCAGTGTGGGCATGTGCCAAATCCTGCTGGAAAATGAAATCAGCATCTTCAAAAAGCTGGACTGCAGAAGGAAGCATGAAGTGCTCCAAGATTTCTTGGTAAGTGGGTGCAGTGACTTTGGTTTTCAAAAGACACAATGGACCAACACTAGCAGATGTCATTGCACCCCAAATCATCACATACTGTGGACACTTAACACTGGACTTCAAGCAACTTAAGCTATGAGCTTCTCCACCCTTCCTCCAAAATCTAGGACCCTGGTTTCCAAATGAAATACAAAACTTACTCTCATCTGAAAAGAGGACTTTTGGACAACGGCAACAGGTAAGACGCCTCTGACTTTGTCTGTGGTTCAGGAGTGGCTTAACAATAGGAATACGACAACTGTAGCTTAATTCCTTGACACGTCTGTGTGTGGTTTCTCTTGATGCCTTGACCCCAGCCTCAGTCCTTTCCTTGTGAAGTTCACTCAAATTATTCAATCGATTTTGCTTGACAATCCTCATAAAACTGCGGTTCTCTCAGTTGGTTGTGCAACTTTTTCTTCCACACCTTTTCCTTCCACTCAAATATCTGTTAACATGCTTGGATACAGCACACTGAACAGCCAGCTTCTTTGGCAATGAAAGTTTATGGCTTACCCTCCTTGTGAAGGATGTCAATAATTGTCTTCTGGACAACTGTCAGATCAGCAGTCTTCCCCCATGAAGTGCGTAGCCTAGTGAACCAAACTGAGAGATTATTTTGAAGGCTCAGGAAACCTTTGTTGGTGTTTTGAGTTGATTAGCTGATTGCTATGTCACCATATTCTAATTTGTTGAGATAATGAATTGTTGTTTTTTTGTTAAATGTGAGCCAAAACATCACAATTAAAAGAACCAAAGACTTTTAACTACTTCAGTCTGTGTGCATTGATTTATTTAATACACGGTTTTCACAATTTTAGTTGAATTACTGAAATAAATGAACTTTTCCACGACATTCTAATTTATTGAGATACACCTGTAGAATCTGTGCAATCAAGTCAACGATATCGCTGGATATTAAGTGTCCCCAACTAAGCAAGCAAGGCTACGCGACAAGGACGGGTGCTCTACGGCCGAGCCTGTTGTCATGTTCTCCTGTCATCCGGTTCCTGTTTGGTTCCTTATCTGAAAACTACTTTCGTCATTTAATCCCACAACAGCACAACACACCATCTCAGGACAGATAAGTCAAAAGTAACTGAGCTCAGTGAATAAGCGAAGAGGCTTACTATCAGTTCAGCTCAGCATCTGGATACTGATCATAGATTATTCAGAATTTAAAACTCTTCAAATTACAGTTTCCTCCTACTGTGTCATGTATTGTGTGAGGTTTCTTTGATGGGGGTTGACATTTTACATTATCACTAGGTGTGAAAATTGCTCTACTTTTCCTTCATTTTGATCTTGTAAGACCAATGGAAGATTGAACTTAATTTGAGTTTGCATTCCAGTACTCTTTACTTGTGAAAGTGTATTTGAGACTCTATGATGTCTGAAAACAATATAGGGCAATGTGCCTTGAATTTCATGGATAGGCAGATAGAAATGCATTCATTGCCACTGATGGCAGGCTCATTAGAAAAACAACATTTATATCAAATTATATTACATTTATCCTTTCACATTTCACGGCACTTTTAAGTTAAATGCCCAGTAAGTGGCTAGAAAAGCTTGTTCACTTTTACTGGAAACTAATGAATACGAATCTGGCAATGTTTTATTAAGTTGGTTGTGTGTGCATCTTGGGAGTTCGAAAATGAAATGTCCAGTTAGTGGCTCTAAAAGGTTAATGCTCTATTGTGTTTGAAAATAATGTAGCAACAACACTAAAACACAACACAACACAACAAAAAAGCAAAGGTGAAATAAAAACACATTTGGTGAAGCAACCATGCCATTTTAAACTTGCTTCTAAAAGTCTTTGAGCTCTTTTATTGACTCATGCCCAAGCACTCAGCATTGCACCGTCATGCCTACTTTAGTGGAGTACCTAGCCAGAACACTCCGTCATAGAACTGATTATGTGATGCTGACATCAATTCATCCACTGTGCTAAAGTTGTTTTAAGGTCATAACACAGTATTATGCAAAGGAACCACACAAAAATGGCATGTATTAAATCAACACTCTGCCCCTGTAATCATATGAAAAGGAGAAAGAAAGGTGTTTTACTGTTTGAGGTGTTCATTTCAGCTGGAAACTGCAGCATACCGTATATATAAATATAGATGGGTACAAAACCATCACAAAGTTACAAAATCACAAATACTTTGATAAAAAATAATGCACACAATACTGGTGTGAGGAATGTACAGTATGTAACAATATATTTTCAGCCTATGTAATAATATTTCAGTGCTGTCTTTCTGTGCATTCTGGAGATTACTGTACTCTATGAAAAGAGAGTACAGCAATATTTTTGGTTTGCCGAAATGAAGGTTTCTTTTATTAAGGCATATTTGGATAAGCTCCAAATGTACAGTTTCCTCTAATATATGTATATTAAGCTTCCATTAATGCACATAGCTGTAATGTATTCATTTGAATTTTAGTTTGTTGTTCAGTTTTGTTCCCTTTTCCCCCATGTTAGTCCCTGATTGTCTGCAAATGTGTCATATTAGTCAGTTTGCCCTTTTTCTAGTGTTCTTTGTCAGGTCTTTCAAGGTGAGCTCAGTTCTGTTTGGATCCTACTTTCCATTGTTTCTGAGTACTTGGCATTATAGCACCATGTTAAATAGGGAAAAATCTGCAAAATTCTTATCTAGGATTATGCAGCATAAGGATTTATGCAAAAAAAACTTAGTTTACAATCCACCATTTTATAATGTGGAAACCCCTAGTAGAGGATGAGCTGATGTGGCTTAAAGAATAATCCTTGTCTTAGCTGTAAGAAGTCACAAGTTCAAATCTTTCTTGCACGCATTAGTTCAATAACAATAGCAAATTTGGTTACAGTTGATCCTGTAATTTCACTGGAAAGGCATGAAAGAGCATTTGGACAGAAATGGAACACAATTGTGACAACTGGGTATAGTGTGGCTCTGGTTGACAAATATTACCGTGCTTTGTCGGCTATGATAGGGTCTGCCAGGGTGACTAGGATCATGCGAGAGACTTTGATCTTTAAATAGGATCTAGTACGCTTATGATGTGAAGCATCTAACACAAGCCCTGTACTGTACACTAGTGAGCTGTCTGGTTGTCTTTTTTTCATAGCATCTTTAATGGAACCTCAGGTGACTATAGGCAGCAATTCCATGTGCCACACAAAAGAAACCCACTCGAGTTGGACATTAGCATTTCACTAAGCTAGTGATATGAAACTTTATTTAGCACAATAAATATGAGACACTGAATAATTAATGAGATTGAGCTATATTTTATCAATACATTCCAAAATTTATTTTGTCTCATGATGCATTCTGGTATTGCCATCCCCACAAACAACACATTAGACACATGAGATTAGACACCTTCCAGGCAATCACAGCTTTTTAGAGTTGGGAATATGATTGCTTGATGCAGGATTGTTGTTACTAGAACTTGCCCTATTTGGGCAAATCACATTGTGTTCTGCCTGTTAGGCCTCGTGTTCTGCCTGTATTGTTGTTCCATGTCATTCCTAAGGAAGTGGTTGATAGGAAATACTCAAATGACTTGTGATGCACACAAGAGGTGTAATTTGTGGCACTGTATCATCTGCAGAGGCTGTGCTGTCCAATTGAGAGTTGTTAAACAGAATGAGATGCTTGGACATACTGCTGACAAAACTATCTCTAAGACCTTCAGTGTTGAAATTTCTCTTTCTTTGTTGCGCACAATCTCTTTCTATCCATCCAGTGTCTTCACTTGCTTTGCTTCCCATATCACACAGATACTTAATACACCATGAGTTCTACAAGCAGGACTTATTTCTGAATCAACTTCCTGAAACGATAATTATCAAACAATATCAGACTTTAAGGTAAAGCTTATTTTGTGATCCTCTAATCTTGGAAAGTTGCAATTTCCAACTTCCTAACACAGAGCAGCATTTGAACTCTGAAGATTTTACCATGCGGTAATGGATATAACAATGTTAACGTATTCGGTCTTGGTGGAATAGATCTGCTACGCTGCCGAATTGCTGCTGCTGTTGATTATTATTATATATTTCAGACGTCCAACTGGTGTGGAAATCCAGTCAACAACCGAACACCGTTGTGCCTGTGCCATTGCTTTTTCTTGTATGTCATATTCTGAGCATCGAACAATTTAAAATCGTTATGGTTGGAGATCAGAGATATCAAGTAGAAATTATCCACATCTGACTTTGAATTTTGCCACACATTATGACTATGCTTTAGGATTTGGGTAAAGATAGAAAAACAATCTTTCCCTATTTATTTTAGCAAAAGTTTAGATCAATGGCAAATGATAGGACAGTGGTTCTTGGACAGGAAAGTTGTTACATGACTGACAAAATATGCTTATCCAGAAACACGTCCTATCAGCAAAAGTATAGTCAATGTTTAAATAACAGTCATTTCACAGGACTATTTAAAGCTCATTTAAAGCTCTGTATTGACATGAATCAGTCTTGCTGTCAACTTTCAACAGAATTTTGCCCTCTGCAGTTGACAAAAGAGATTGTTATAGATTAAATAAACTGAGATGTGTCAATATGCCAGAGTTCCAGAAAGCTTATCTGATGTCTCTTTTTCATCTCAGCCTTTAGTTTTGGACATCATGTCAGCATTTTGAAAAAATATTTGATCTGTAGATATCTCCAAAGGCTTTCTTTTTTTAGCACATTAAACTTTTCTATTTTAGAACTCTTAGTTCTCATGGTTTTAGGCGGCTGATAACATTGTATTGAAATATTTATAGCTCCTATTACTTGAACACAGAATCTGATATCTGAATTTTTAGAAAGGTATTGCATTTTGAAGTTTCAATCCCCTTTTGACTAGCCTATACACTGTAAGGATGTAGCAGTGGTTAAATAGGTCTTTCTCTGTGACTTTCTTTGACAAACTGTTCTGTTTCTTTTAAGTCAAGGCAGAAGTAGCAGGCCAGTGTGTTAATATATTCCTGTACAACATTCATGAGACTGCGAGGCTTTCAAGGCTGTGTGATGAAGTTGTGATAGGGCATATTAGCTAATTTTAAATCTTGTAATCAAATACTTTTTCCCCCCAGAGATAGCCTTTCAGGTCCTCAGTAAATTAGACTTCATTATTATTTTATGATTAAATGTGGATTTTACTGAAAGTAAGTAAACCTTAAAAGCCCCATGAGTCAAGAACTGACTGAGTTATAATTTCATACAGCACAGCGGTTTTTTTTTAATCGTCTTTCATTTTGTAGTATTGTCATTGCATAGTGTGAGAGTTCTGTAACAAATTGAAACATACAGAGCTAGATTAAGTGAATAAACTCAAGTTTCCAAAATATTAACAAAACCCAACAATAAACTAAAAGTGCTGTACTCTGAATCCTACCTGTTGCAAAATTGTCTGCAACTTCAAATTTTGATGTGTAAACTCTAACAATGCTGCAGATCAATCCAACATGAATTTTTAATGGCAAACATGTTGAAGATTAATATAGATTGGTCGATTCATTAAGTGATAAGCTGCTTCCTCCCAAAAGCAGTTTATTCAGCTTACTGATGCCTTTCCTTCATTGAGATCTATTAACTAAAGGACTTGTCTTGCAAGTGTACCACAGCATTACACTTTTTTTTTGCTCACCTTGGAGGCCTCCCCTCTGAAGGTGAAGGTCTCTGAAGGTATTCATTTATTTACTTGAGCAAGTGATTAAACAAGGACCACCTGGAAGTAATCAAGTAAGGAACCATGCAGAACCTTTATTCTTTAGGTAATCAAAACAAAAAATTCAGTTTGCCATGTCCTTTTGAGGAAAGCAATATAGTCATATCCTTTCAATAGTTAAGGGAATTTCACATGACTGGTGCTGTCCAGTGCATTGATCACTATAAACTGAAACATCAGATTCAGCGTTACCCAGCACCTCATTGCATGTCTGTTGTTTAAAGCAAATAATTTCAACATCTTCTTTCATTCCTCAGCTAATCTGTATTTTTGAGTGAACTGGTTGAATTAATGGTCTATTAACCATTACTATCCATCACTAACATACAAAAGGATAGCCAGTCTAGAACGCACAAGTGGAGTGACACAAATAGTAAAGGTCCTGGTGTTAATACTGGTCAAGTATAAGGACTTTTAAAATGCTTCTCCTCTAATCAGATTTTGAGGACTGGATCTAACTGTTGTATATAAAGTATAATAATAACTGCATTTCCCTCCTTGTTCTTAATTCCTTTAATGGCCACTATGTGTTTAAGGATGTAGTTTGCATGAAAATATCTGAGCCCTAGGTAGGCTGCATTGATATCAGTCATGTTTTTGTGGAGAATATTGTTTCTTTTCTCTGCCACCCATGGTGACTGCAGTTTTGTTAAAGCCTAAAAACTCTCTCTCTCCCTTTAGAGGCTCTTCAACATCTCTGACTTCAGAGTTGTCATATTTCCTCCTGCACTGCTGTGTGTTGGAGTGTATGTGTGGGCCTGAACTGTTATGGGTGTTCCATCAATTCTTATTTTTCTAGGATTTCTCCTCTTTTAGTTCTGTTCTCTATGCCTGCTGCTCATAGACGTAGGGGCCGTCCCACTGCTGCTGTCGCACATGTTGAAGATTTTAGGATTTTTTCGTATGTCCTGGCCAGACGTGTGCTTAAGGAAGTTAACGGGAGGATAAGCCTGATGGAGGATAATATGTACACAGTAGGAAGGATGTGTTACTCCAGAGGCATGAGAGAGAGAGAGAGAGAGAGAGAGAGAGAGAGAGAGAGAGAGAGAGACATTTCAGGTGTTGTAAGTGCCTTTGTATTACTTGCCTTCTGCTCTTGATTGCTTGAATGCGTGTTAAGATATTTCTCAAAATGAAAGATAAGGGCTGATGGGTATCAGGCAAAGTGCTTTGCAGACACAGTAATTTAAGCAAAGCCAGAAATGGCTATGTAAACTGGATTTTTACAGTTTCTGAACTAAATTTGAATGTTTCTTGTATATTCAGTTAACATCAAGCTTAATGTACTTCTTATATGTATTTAGATCTTTAAAAGGCCATTCTCTATTAAAAAGTCCATTCTCTTTCACAAATCCATTCTCAATTATTATAAATGTGCAATTGAAAATATATTTAAATACATGATTTACAAGTGTCAATAGAAATTACAGTAAAGTATATTTTAGTTTTACCATAAATGGCAGTACATTCAGCAGTACACTTTAACCATATTTCAAAGACAATAAAAGAAACTGCGAAATGACATATAAAGGTGTACTTAAGTCCTACCTAAATGGGTAATAAAATACTCTTAAGTTCAACTAACTGTATTTAATATAAATTTAAACTATAATAAATTTAATTTAATTGCAATTACCCATGCCAGTAAGGGTCGCAAACATTACATTGTGTTTAAAAGAGCCACTTCTCCAATAGCTGTCAACTCCATTACTAATTTTTTTTTATTGTGACCAAAAATGTTACATAAGGACACTTATTTTATCTTTATTAGGTTTTGATAGTTTTAAAATGCCATTGGACAATAAGAAAAAAACATCTTAGGGGGCAATCTTCCAGAGGTTGTTAGTGATTTGAAATAGTTATTTAAAGTGTGGCTGAGTGTGGCAAGCAGGTTTTGAGATTCCAGGATTTCCTCATTTAAGTAGATAGGACTTGCTCTTTATACATGACATAGCGGCACACAGTTGTTGCAAATATGGTTGCTGAGTCAACAGACTTTTCTTTAAAGGGACTTTGATATGGCTAAGGTCCTTCCTTTAATGTATTTCCTTTGTATTTTTTTTCATCAGTTCTATGATTATTTTATATCTAATTGCTTAGAAAAATGATAGCACACT
Organism: Sinocyclocheilus anophthalmus; assembly: GCA_018155175.1. Lineage (NCBI taxonomy): Eukaryota > Metazoa > Chordata > Actinopteri > Cypriniformes > Cyprinidae > Sinocyclocheilus > Sinocyclocheilus anophthalmus. The sequence goes on along the minus strand of JADLZN010005462.1, from coordinate 196,083 downwards.
TCCCCCCTCCAAACAGCATGATTTGAGACATTTTTCATGCCATGCCACTGAAATTACGGAATTAATCCCACAGCTGACTACTTAGGTAGGAGGTTGTTCAGATCATAACGGTAAGTGGGAGTCATAATTTAATTAGTTTTCCACTCTCAGTAACTGGTCATATAATAGTCTTTAGCACAATTCCAAAAGTGTACAATAGATTGTTCATGTTTCATAATGGCTTGAACAATCAAGTTGAACCACGACTGAGCCAAGATTAATACTGTATGCAAGTAGTCATTTATTAATGCTTTTATCTGAAGAGTCTTACAATATATGTATTTATTATTTTGATGCCAAACTAGTGTTTCAAATGTTATAATTTATACTACATTGTCATAATATGTCAGGAATTGTATGAAAAGTGAAGAATGGGTCAACCAGGTCTATATCTAAGTAACTATTTTCAGAGACAGCCAATTACACTGCAAGCTGGTTTACAGAAGGTTTACTACAATTTTTTTAACACCCAGTAAGTTTTTGCATTTTTATTGTGTGTGTGGGTGTGTGGTGTTGGAGTATATATATGTCCGGGTATATATATATATATATATTAAATATATATATATATATATATATGGAGCCAAACAGGCAGTTGTATAGACTGAATACATGAGTTTTCATAAGTTATAGAAGTCTCTAAAATTAGTATTAATACTATAATAGCAAGCAATTATAATGCCATAATAATACATCAGATGGTTTTACAACGATGCTTATGCATACCATTCTACTCAATAGTTAGCAAATTCATGAACCATGAGACTATTGCAAATGTTACTTTAGAAAGAAAACTACAGCTCATGCTCAATAATTTGATTTTGAGATGCTTCCTGTATATTCAATACATGTCAGGGCTCTGTGCTGGCATGTATTGAGAAAAAAAGAAGAGAGAGAGAGAATAGGAGAGAATAGGAGACACCTTTGATCATCACCGGAATTATTTTTTTTATTATTTTACCTTTGTAAGGAACCTTTCTAATATTTGCATCTCATTTTTGTTTGTTGATGGAAAGATCAATAGATTTTTACCAAAAACGGTTGTGACAAATTCAGCAATATTAACTATGTGTCACTGAATTATTAATTCATTTGTTTTGTTCAAAATGGCTGAATCAGGAACAAATTAAATGGCTTAGTGGATTTGGAACCACACACTAGCATACTACTCTTACTATTTTTTACAAATAGTAAGGTATGGTAAATTAGTATATGTTACACCCCTGTGGACTGTTGATTATGGTTTCTCCCTCTGTGTCCTTATTTGGTTGTTCCTGTCCGTTTGATTATTAGTAAACACCTCCTTGTGTCTGCCCCTCATTATCTGACCTATAAGTTCCTGTCTCTTGTATCCTAGTGTTGTCAGTTATTGTTAATGTTACCCTGTGCATGTGCTCCTACCCTCTTGTCTAAGTATTAAAGGTTTCTTGTCTCCTTCATCCTCGTCGTCCTGCCTGTTCCCTGGCACACCTGAACGTGACAGAATAACTGACCCAAAAGACGAGATGTCAACGGCTGAAGACAGGCTTTGGTGTCTGCGGCAGGGTGGTCGGGATTTGGAGAGGTATGTGGATGAGCTGGTTGGATTCTGTCTTCGGGGTCTGTTTTCTGCTGGGGCTGGATGATGACGTCATCAGCGGTGCGGTTCCCACGTATAGCTTTCCCCTGATCGAGCTGGTTAATCAGGTCCTGTATCTGAATGGTGTTGATATGGAGGTAGAGGAAATTGGTCTTCCTGGGTCGAGTAAAGTCACAGTTGACCGTCATGAGTCCAGTCAAGCCACAGTTGATCTTCATGAGTCAAGTCAAGTCACAGTTCATTATCATGAGTCAAGTCAAGTCAAGTCACAACTGATCTTCAGGAGAAAAGGCAAATTACAGAGTTTCGAAATTCGTTATCTAGGAAATGATTCCAGCGTGGAGGACCCACCGATGGTGTCGGCACGGGCAGCTGGCATCCCGAAACCAGCGCTCTCAAGCCCGCCAGCCTCTGTCACGAATCCAGTCCCTCCCGAAAACCACCCCGCTGCACCAGCTCACCCCTCGCCCGGACCCTCCACATACCCATCCAAAGGTTCCGGTTACCCATATCATCCCAGCACCGTCCTCAGCCCAGAAGTGCGGGCGGTTCCCGAGTTAAGCCCAGGAAGGGCCCCTGATCCCCAGACAAGCCCAGGAAGGGCCCCTGTCCAGTAGCCCAGGGAGGGCAACTGATCAAGGTAAAAGCACAGGGAGGGCCCCCGATCCCCAGGTAAGACCCGGGAGGGACCCCTGATCCACGGTAGCCCAGGGAGGGCCCCTGATCCCCGCTCAACCAGGGAGGGCCACTGATACCCGGTCACAGCCAGGGAGGGCCCCTGATCCCCAGGTTAAGCACAGGAAGGGCCCTGATCCCGGTAAGCCATGAGGGCCCCGATTCCAGTTAAGCCAAGGAGGGGGCTCCCGGGGATCCCAGGCAAGACCAGGAGGGGTCTCCGGATACCCAGGCAAGCCCAGGCGGATCCAGATTCCCAGTCAAGCCCAGGGAGGACTTCTGATCCCCAGTCAAGCCCAGGAAGGAATCCTGATCCCCAGTCAAGCCCAGGAAGGAATCCTGATCCCCAGTCAAGCCCAGGAAGGGCTCCTGTTCATGAGTCAAGCCCACGGAGGGCCCCTGATCCCCGGTCAAGCCCAGAAAGGGCCCCTGATCCCCAGTTAAGCCCAGGAAAGGCTCCTGATCCCCAGTCCAACCCAGGAAAGGGCCCCGATCCCCGTCTAGCACAGGCAGGGCACCTGATAACCAGTCTAGCCCAGGAAGGCCCCTGATCACTGGGTAAGCCAGGAAGAGCTCCTGATCACCAGTCAAGACCGGAGGAAGGGCTCGGTTCCCGGTCAAGCCCCGGAGGCCCCGATCCCAGTCTAAGCCAGGAAGGGCTCCGGATCCACAGGCAAGCACAGGAGAGGGCTCCTGATCCCAAGGCAAGCCAGGAAGGAATCCTGCATCCCCAGTCCCCCCAAAGCCCAGGAAGGGCTCCGTTCAGAGTTGAAGCCCACGGAGGGCCGCCCGGAAGGGCTCCGGAATAGCCCCAGTAAACGAAGTAGGCCCCAGAGCTCGCTCCCGGGCGGCCGGCCCCCAGACGCGCCCAAGTCGCCCGCTCCTCCAGAGCGCCGACGAGCCCGCCGCCTCCAGAGTGACCCCCAGGATTTCCGGAATTTTCCCCAAGAAGATTTAGGGGGGGGGCCATACACCCGTGGCGAGCCAGCCAGGCCACGGAGGATCTACCACGGCCTCCCGAGTCCCCCGCTCCACCGTGGCCTCCCGAGGTTCCTGATCCGCCATGGCCTCCCGAGTATCCTGCTCCGCCACGGCCTCCCAAGTATCCTGCTCCGCCGCGGCCTCCCGAGGTCCCTGCTCCGCCGCGGCCTCCCGAGGTCCCTGCTCCACCGCGGCCTCCCGAGGCCCCGGATCCGCCACGGCCTCCCGAGGCCCCTGATCCACCGTGGGCCCCCGAGGCCCCTGACCCACCATGGCCCCCCGAGTATCCGGCTCCGCCATGGCCCCCCAAGCATTCTGCTCCGCCGCGGCCTCCCGAGGTACCTGCTCCACTATGGCCTCACGTGTCCTCTGCACCGCCATGGTTCCCGGATCCACCATGGGAGGCTCTCCGGGTCTCCGCAACGATTACAGTCCTGCCCCAGCCTCCGGGGCACCCACCCCCCCGCCGATGCTACGGTTATGGCGAGGGTCGTGATTCCGGGAAGGGGGGCGATCGGTCCCACCCTGTGGAGCTGTTGATTATGGTTTCCCCTTCTGTGTCTATTGGTTGTTCCTTGTTCCCCATTATTAGTTAAACCTTCATTGTGGTCACCTGTCTGCCCCTACTACTGCCTATAAGTCCTGTCTCTTGTATCTAGGTTGTCAGTGATTGTTAAGTTACCCTGTGAGTGTGCTCCTACCCTTTGTTAAGTCTTAAAGGTTCTTTGTCTCTCATCCTCGTCGTCCTGCCGTTTCCCTGGCACACCTGAACGTGACAGTATACTAGTATGGAGGCTTTATGAATGGGTCATTGAATCATTGATTGACCAGATCATTCAAAAATGCAGATTCATTCATCAACAAAACAGCTGTATTTTCTCAGAGATAAGCAGCAGCTCAGCTGACTTTGTTTGTAATTTAATTGGCGAAAAATAATAAATACAATATTGTGTCTAAGATGTAAGGCACTTAACTTCTTGTGATATTGATTTTATACAACAGTTCAAAAAACATTTGTAGTCATGCTGATTTTTCATGTGATATCTGCTTGTGTAATATTGCTTAACTATATCATATGCTGTAAATATAAAAAAAAAAACAAGAACTTATACAGAGGCATGTTTGCCCCCACGTCTCAAATTCTGAGAACATTTTTATTAATTTGGTGGCATTTTTGCCCAAAGCCCTTTAATTTCCAACCTTGTTTCTGATAGTCCAAATTTATTTTGACAGGCTGCAAAGAAACAACAGAAGTACAATCTGTTGCACACAAGATTTTTGCACTTGCTCTGTTGACTGAAGGCATGAAAACCAGCCAGTCGAGATGCTATACATACAGTGTACCTGTTACGCAGTGTAGATGCATTATGGGAGTTGTAGTTTTAATACTGATTTGATTTGTACAACTATTCATGAGCTTTGATCGTTTCACTCGCACCAGTGTGCCCAAATATTCTGTGCATGAAATGGTCACAAAGTAGAGCTCTGCATACATAAAGTGATGGGGACAAAATCGTCTATGAAAAAAACTAGTCCCATGTCTCCTCCATCCCCACCATAAATTATGTTTATGTATGTACATAGTCCAGCACAGACATGTCCTGTATTAGCAGCTCTCAAGACTGCATAATTTAACTTAGATGGGAAGTAAAGAAGAAGAAGAAAAAAGGGTGTTCTGATGGATGTGACAGGTTAAACCCTGTGCCATATTCCTGTTCAATAACTATAACTCCTCCTTCATTTTATTCATTTACAAAATGAATCATCTCTCTAATGCCCTTGACCTCATATAGTACAATGTCACAGACACCATTTAGACATTAAAATCTGCATTGTTCACCACATTGTGCTCTTCCCGTCTAATCAGAGATTCTGTCCTACTGCACCAGCAAGGACTTATTTGATGAGAAACAAATCCTGGTGATTAACAATGATTAACATTAGCATGAGAGGGATAAAACTGTGGGAAGTGTCCTGTCTTAAAAGTCTTTTAATCTTGGTTTCTGGTTTTACAAGATGCACTGTGTTGTCATTTACACTAAGAGACGTCCCCTCATTCCTGGGTCGAATGCTAATGAGGCTAGTTCCAGCAAACGCTACCTCGGAGAGTTTTAATGTCCCAGTGCTGTTAAATTAGCATATATACAGTACACAGAGGTGAATACAAAACAGGAGAACATTTCCAATGTTAAGCGAAAGTTTTTGATGCAATTGAGTTGTGAAAGTTGATACAATTAGTAAATTGACATCTCATGCTAGTTTTGTCTGTGTGATTCTCCTAAGGGCATCTGTATGCCAGTCACCTTGGCGTAAATATGAGATGGATGTTGGACTGGCAAGTGGGATAATTTGTCTTGTGGAGAGAATATGCCATTTATAATGCAATTGGATATGCTGCTGATAAAAGACATTGTTGTACTATCTGCTATCAATCACCTGCCAGACATGTCTAATCTTGCCACCTGAAAAGTTGGACACTGTGGCAAAATGGGCATAAAGGTGTCCAAAAAAAAAGAAAAAACTTTTTATGACTTTTATGACTTATGACTGTAAGCATTTAGTTCTTTTCTCTGCCATCATCATATTCATGACAAAAGCAAAACTTTTCCCCCCCAACCCAACACAACAAACTTTGTCAACAAAAAGTGTCCAATAAAAAGCAATAAGGCACATTACTAGCAGCTGGCATATGTATAAAGAAGATGCTGTCTGGTGAAAAGCCAAAATTTGAACTACGAGTGCTGCCAAAGGCAAACTCGTGCGCTTTTTGAAATCCTAAATAGCTGCGCATCAGTTCATTGTGGAAGTATGAGGGGATTCAAATAAATAACTCTGTCTTCTTGTTTGTGGAGCGTGGGATCGAGCTATAAAATCCCAGCTGACTGCATAATTAACCTCAGATAAACACCCAATGCTTTTTGGAGCAAATTATTATTGAGTTTTAATAAATTATATGGATAGATTTCATGGGGGTTTATGGTTTAATTGGGACTATCAATTTTGCGCACCACCTGATCACAGGTTAGACTGCAAAGTATGCAGCTTTGGAGTACTTACTGCCTCTCTGCATCTTTGGATTTGTTTCTATCCTCCAAGTCTTAAATGGTGATATGGTAGTTTATTGACTTTTTGTTATACAGATGAACAGCATGAAAACGCTGAGTTGTTCTAACACCATTGCTCACCATTATTTATAGTGGAGCACTAACGTTTTGAGCACCAGCTCTCTCGGCCACCGTCTGCCCCATCATTCCCTAACATCTCTCACAGCCGCTCCCTCCCCAGGAGCAAATGAGCAGGGTCAGGGATAATTAACTGTGTCCAATATTGTTTTTCCAGCTGAACTTTAAATACAGAAAAAAGTATTTTCATGTTCTGTTTTTAAGGACAATAGCAACGCGCCAGCAATACACCTGATCACACCTCGTTTTCAGACCAGCACGCACATGGGTGCACAAATGGGTGCAAATGCATTTGCTTTTTAAACAACGTGGCGTAGGACTTGAAAATGACAACTGCGTCGGGCTGAAACTAGCAAAAAACACTTGCGTCACGCCTGGCACCGCATTGCGCCGGGTGTATGATAGGGCCCAAAAACAGAAATGTTGAAGAGTGTACTGGCCACACTTGCATATGAAAATAAGGCTATAAAGTTTCTATAGTTGTCAATAGGACTAGTGGTCTACTTTCCAAATCGAAAAGTACTTGGTAATTTGTAAATGGCAGTGAATTGAAGCAACTGACGCTGGTAGATCACATGACAATGAAAACATGATAAATGTAGTACAATCAGATAACATTCATACCACTGTCAGGATGTCTACTGTGAGGAGCGAGGAACGTGGAGATGTAGGACTAGCAGAAATAACAGTATTTTATGAACAAACCAAAGGGTAACACAAGGCAGGCAGGAGACCCAGTCTTAGACACCAATAGAGTATACCCACTGGACAAGGAAACATGGGGCAGACAACACTTTAAGTACTGAACTAAACAAGGTAATTAACGAGACACACCTGAAATCACTGAGACAATGAAACATTGGGGAAACTATGTCACGGGGAGCACACAGGGACAAAAACACACACAGACAGTCCTGGGGCGTGACAACCACACACATTTAATGGTCACAGTCAGGGTTTCAAATGAACTTTTTCACTCATAACCAATATGGTTACTACTTGGGGAAGTCGTGGCCTAATGGTTAGAGAGTTGGACTTGTAACCCAAAGGTTGTGGGTTCGAGTCTCTGTACCGGCAGGGATTGTAGGTGGGGGGAGTGAATGTCTCTTCCACCTTCAATACCATGACTGAGGTGAGACCCTTGAGGTGTTTTTTTTCGAGGTGCCTGAGGTGTTTTTTTTAAACACTAAATGTTTAAGTTACTGGCCATTCATAACTTCTACTAGATTAACTATGTCATAGTTTTATATATAAATACATTGATTATTATAAAATCTGAATATATGCAGTATTTTTTAAATCAAATTTAAGACCTTTTTAAGACCTGCACCTGAGTTTTTGCTGTGTGGATCGATTTTCTCAATGGTCTGCACAAAAACAGCAGAAGGGCTTATTGAAAATGCAAATTCATTCTCTGCCAGGAGGTGGCGCTTTTGGAATGGCAAAAATAAAGCGGTTTCCACGATAATGGGGTACTACGGCAAGTACCTGAACTTTGAAATGTGCAGCGCTCATATTTATTCAATGAAATCATAGCCTTTTGTAGTTCATCACATTAAGCTATATTGCAATTCTTGTCTTTCCATCCCCAAATTTAAGACCTCTTGAAATAGAAGAGAATAAATATCATAAGTGGCGCTAAACCGGATCGAGCAACCAAGCAATAAACATGCCGTTAAAGATCGCAAAATTTTGTGCAGTGCCTTTTGTGCGTTTGCTCGCTTCATTTCACCGCTGAGTCTTTTGTAATTAAGACACAGGTCGACGCTGGATTTGCAGAGAGACTATGATTAAAAAGCAATGTTGTGCCATCATTATATAAATTAAAAATATTTGTACTGTCACTATTGCTTTGTTTGAGATCGCTTGATATGTCCTGATTATGTGTACGTGTCTAACCAAAGTCACAGAAGGCTTCAACTATGAAGGATGTAGCTTGTCAAACAGACACACAGAAAGTTAGTTTACTATGCAAAACTGCTATCCAATCATAGCAGTGGGCGTTTACTTTCAAATCTTCAATGCAGCACGCCCATAAAAACCGAGCGTTTCTCGAGACGGCCTCAAAACCAGGGTAGAAAATAGCCTGTTACTTATTGATTTTGATGTTTTTGACTGTAAAAACCACGCGAACGTCATAAGTGGACCTCAAATAACACTATAAAATAATAAAAAAGCCAGTTCATGTCCCCTTTAATTATGGATGTACGTTAAATCAAAATAAATATGGCTTAATCCAATAGTCACATCATGAACACTGAAGATGGATGCAAAGAGGAGAAAATACTGTACAGGCAGAGCAAGCACTGTTCGTGATGCGTGAAATATTGGAAAATAATCCTCTATATAAAATTGGTGGTGGGGTTTATATTAATGTATCTCTGAGGGGAACTGGCTGTAATCAGAAATGTTTAGATGGCTTTTTATTTATTTTTTTATTTCATTTTACCTCCAAATAATGCATATGAAAATGGTGTTTTATAAGCACAATTCTGTAACCAAGGAAAATATATTTTGCTGCTGTTCCATAAGCACCACCTGCTGTTTTTGCTTCATGCAGATGTGTTATGTAACATGATTTTTAAAAAAAAGACCTTTCTGTTTTTGCTTCAAATGTTGAAATTTAAATTAATTTAATTTAAATAAAAAACTACATGTATGCAGCATCTTTGTTTGGATCATGATTAGAATGCAGTTGTTTGCATCTAATGTTAAATTGCTACAGATTTGGCCTAGTACAGTTTGGCCTGTAATAGAGCAAATAAACGTCTTATTCATGTACACATATTTTCATTCTTGCTTGTCTCTTACATAAGAAATAAAATGTATATTTAAAAAAATAGAAATCAACCCATTTGCTTGTAAAAAAAAATATTGAATTAATTAGTAATCCAAATCGGCCATGAAAAATCAAGATAGGTGCATCCATGAATTTAAGAATGTTTGAAATGAAGAAATTAAGTTTTACGCCACTACTTTTCTGTGTGAATGATCAGTGGTGGAACTGGCTGTGATGCAAGGGGCACCAGCTAAAATCTTGCCTAGGGCACCAAAGTGGTGAGGTCCGGCCCGGAAAAAAGCCCACAAAATATAAAAATCTCTCTCTTTGTGGTGGTTCCATGAGAAGCTCAATTACCAGCCATCAGGACCTGCAGGGAAAGTAGACCTTTAAAAGTGAGTGAAGGTAGAGTGGGTGCAGATCCAGTGACTGGTGTTCATTAGTGTAGCATCAGTACCTAGTTGCATAGTCCATTAAACAGTCCAGGTGCATATGCTTAGGGGGTTGTGAGTCCTTGCATACAGTATGTTACAAATCAGTTTACCTGATAACTGTGCCAAAGTAGTTAATATACAACATGAATCTATTTGCCTTGCACGCTTATGTGAGCCAGATGAGAAGATTGGAGCTTTTATTGTCATGCCATAACTTCAGAAAATAAATAAATAAGTGGTTGCTCAAAGAATTTGGTTAAAAACCAGAAAACAGTATGGCCAATACTTTTGACAAAAAACAACTACAGTGTGTGTTTATGTTAGTATATTTCTTTATATGTGTGCTTTAGGGCTGTTTAGTGGCCTAGAGTAGCTCATGTAATATGGTTGTGTATGATTTAGGAATAGGAAAAGCCCTGTACACTGGATGCATTTAAGCCAGTTCCCAATTTTTTTTCAGCATATTTAAATATTACCGAGAGAGCTTGTTGTAAGTTGCTTGGTACTCAAACCTGGCTTAAAATGTATCTCATACGATGCGAGTCCTAATCATACGAGCATCAAAGATTTACATGCAATTTCTCACAAAAATCTCCTAAAATTCTCCTAAAATTGCACTGTGTTCGAGGAGTTGTTATCACTTAAAATTAAAAACCTTTAGTGGAAGACTTCAAGGGATAGTTCACCCACAAACGAACGTTCTTTCATCCTTTTAAACATAGAAGAAAGTCTTACAGGTTTGGAACAACATGAGAATAAGTAAAGGATGAGAGAAGTTTAATTTTTGAATGAAATATCCAAGTTATCCACTTATTCTCTGGGGCGTTTTTGGTATTTTCGCCTAAATTTTTCATACTCAAATTCAAATGTTTTCCCTACACACATACAATGGAGGAAATTTAAAAAAATGGTTTCATTGTAAATAAAACCCTTTGAACTACAAAATATGATTGTAATTCTTTATAAATAACCTTATATATGTTTCAAATATTAGGCGATTTTGGTGTTTTAAATCAATGTATTTTTTTGAAATTCTGTAATTCAGGTTCTATTAGGCTCAACTCTCTGGAATTTACTTTGTTTGATGCCCCTACATGCCAAAAAGTACCAGAAAAAATAATATTTCAAATAACAGCTTCTAAACAGGAGTTAGAACATTATTTGTGAAGCGAAATGTGTCATGGTGAGTTTCCCTTGCAAAAACACATTAACCCCACAATCCTATTGTACTCTGTGCCATAAGCACTTTAATTGATTATTGATTCAATTATGTTTCATTTTTATGTTTTTCTAAGTAATAATATACAAAATGGCACAAGCAAATTGGACCAAACTTGTCATATTGTGATCTCTACACTCAGTTTAATTCTTTCAGGATGCACAAAACTGTCTACATTATAATTTATAGCTGGTCTATAACAACCTAAAATAGAACCCATATCCTCCAGCTTTATATCATTCCACTTATATGCATTCTGTATTGGGATAGTGATCACAGCATCTCTCACCTCAGCATCAGTTGATCACAGCATCTCTGTCTCATCCTGCATCCAGCTTTGCTTGCCTCCGTGGTCCAGAGCTGGGCTAATTCGCTAGCATGCAGCTACATTCTACATTCACAGCATCAAACAAACATATGTTAGCTCATCTACACACCACTGTAATAATCCATCTATATTTACTGTACATTTACTGTATACTTGCTGAAATGCATAATGTACTCTACTTTACTGTCAGCAAACAGTGTATCTGCGTGCTACTATAGCCAACACGCTTCATAACAAAGAAACAGCTCTCAAACACAAAGGCTCGCTCCTAAATCCTCCCCAGATGCACACCCATTCTTCTCCACGGCGACGCTGACCGTTCTTCGTCATATATAACTTGTAATATGATAATCAGAGACTGAAATGATCCAAGTCGCATTCGCTACAACTCTTCCGTGCGGACAAAACCCTTCAATTCTCGCGTTATGAACTACAACGGCCAGAGAGCACTGGCTGACCGACCGGATGGCGACCCCCCTTTCTCTGCCCACTGTGCTGACGTGACGTGTAATCTGACCAATCGCAGCCCAGAACTGGCCGCAGATCTCTATAACATCAGAAGGGCTGAATGCGCCCCTGGCATGAGATGGAGACCCGTGATCCACTGAAGTGCTTAATTCCGTTAACTGGGCAGAACGCTAATATCTCACCGATGGAAGCACGCAGAAACATGAAAATAGTCTTGTTTGAAAGAAGAGATCCTAATCTAAAAAGTAATATAGAGTTTATAGATATTTGTGGCTGTTTGCGGCTAAACTGAAGCGTGTATGAGTAGAAATGTTTCAACAATAAAAAATTAAGTTTGTTTTTGTCATCGACAATTCAATTGAAGATAATTCGATTATGATTGACACCAATAAATAAGATAAAAGCTATATGACTGACTTTCTTCCTTTCATTTCTATTGTCGAAAACACTATTCAAAAATACACTTCTTCGTAAAAAAAGTTCGCAATGGCTAGGCTGAAAATCGTGTGTGGGACGAATACATTTTTAAGCTTAATTTTACTGCTTTATGAATCCTAAAACCAAAATTTATGGTATTTTTCTTAAAGAAGACACTCCAAGCTTTCAAATGAACACATATATGGGCTGATACCATATAAGGAAAGCTATGTAAATTAAGCATACACATTTTTAACGTGACTTTGGACCCGTATCCGGGTCCGCAGAGTTTAACTGGATTTATACCTTTAGGATAATGGGTTTGTTGCAGCTGGCTGCAGGTACTTGAACTTGATGTATGCAACATTTGGCAGACAGTGCTGCGAGAGAAAGAGAGGTATAACGTGCACTCATATCAAGAAGAGGAAAGAACCAAGCAACGAATCTTGAGGTATCCCAGTACACCAGTTAGCAGATGTGTCTCCAAGATACCTAGAAGGGTCTGCCTGTAGATTAAGACTCAAACCAGGGGAGTTTTGTTTGCAATGTCGAGATGGATAGGAGGATCTGGTGATTTACTTTGTCAAAGAAATCAGACATGTCCAGCAGAATGAGGATGGATGATCTGGAGGCAGTTCTCGCAAGCCACAGGCTTCAGTGATGCAAAGGCAGACTTTGCTGTTGCAGACTTGGTTGGAAAAATGTGCAAGTGTTTTCATTATGAACAGGAGGAGAGAGACCTATCTCTAATTTTCTGTTTGTTTATTGTATAGTTTCACTTTTTTAATAGAAGCGCAACCAAAGCCAGCTTTAATGTGATAAAGGAAACTGCCAGACTTGATAGATGTACAGATGAGGAGTGTAGAAAATAAGTATTGCGAAGAAGTGGCTTGTAGAATTCAGGAGGCAATGGGGTCAAGTGGGCAACAATGCCTGGAGAGAAGATGTTTTGCCATGTTTAGAGGAGAGAAAAACAGAGCATGGATTTTTTTATGTAAGCGATGGGTCTTTGTGAGTCTGTGGGGATGAGAATTGAATATGGTGGAAAACAAGATGCAAGAGTATAATTGGACGGGCATTGTCTGTTGCTCAATCTCTCACAGTTTTTTTTTATGTAAATACTTTGTAATCTCCTATATGCTCAGTATCATTGACATGATGTTTCTTTTTATATCCCAGTGGTTCAATGTTTAAGTGGTCTTGGAGCACAATATTAAGTCAGAAAGGGCATTGAGGTCATAGAGAATGTGTCTGTGTGGTGTGAAGTTTATCTAGTTAGCTGCCCATTCTTATCGGTCTGCACTGGCCTGAAGGTCTTTCTCTTCCCATTTCTTTCCTTGACCTCATTATACATCCCCTCTCTTCTATTTTCCGCCATATTCTTCCAGAAAATTGTGGCTGCCAACAGATCATCTATCTCTGTCTGCTGCCTCAACTTTGTCTTTCAGAAATGCTCTCGCTCATTCGGTGTCTCATGCACACACAAAAACACATCTTCTCATAAGCACTAAAATTTTGGGGTTTATATCTCTTTAATTTATTGGGTAATACATCCTCTTGCTACAGAAAAAGCATAAACCTGTGAATATTCACATCCACAGAATGTGAACAAAAAATGTGTTTGACCGATCACCTATACAGCTGTGAGTCATGAGTGCTCTATACATAGCGCAGAAGCAAATACATATGCCTATATTTTTGAAAGCAGCTGTCTGTCAGTCATATAGCTTGAGCACCAAATTGAGTTGACATAACAATTACAAAAGGTCAAAACAGTTACTGATGCTCAAGAAGGCAACACGATGCATTAAGAGCCAGGGGGTGTAAACTTTTTTAATTGGATGATCAGGGTAAATTGTCCTTTTTTTGTCTTCTGGGAAACATGTATGTATTTATGTAGCTTCCGAAGTGCAGTACTAAATGAAATATAATAACATCATCCTGTTCCATAAGCACCACCTGCTGTTTTTGGATCATGCAGATGTGTTATGTAACATAATAAAAAAAATGCAGTCAGACCTTTCTGTTGTAATAATTTTACTAAGTTGTAAGGGAATTAATCATTATTAATTCCTTCAGGGTTATTTCATCTCAGGTTTTAAAAAGATATCGATATGAGAATCGAGGTACACCTGATCAAACAACGAATTTTGACTTAAATAGTTTAATTTTAATCAAGGGTCGTCCAGCGAGCCGGGATTCTCAGTATCTTTTAACAAATTAAAATATGGATTTCTGGCCACGGTTAACACATTATGATAATGTGTCAGCTCTACCAGAGAGATGGTAACGTTGATCTTTGGCAACAGTTTAACCTTGAAATTATATGACACCGGACAATTTAGTATTTATAAATGAAACCTGAAATTTATGGGCTATTCTAGATTACATAAACTTAAGCTAAAACACAATACACACGCACACATAGTTTCAAAGGAAGGAAAGTCTGTTAACGGAGTTCTGAGTTTCATAGTTCTACCTAGTTTTCACGCGTCATGTAAATTCACCTTAAGAATTCACAGAGCAGAGAATCTAAATTCACCAGTTCAGCAGATTAGGGAGTTGTTTGTTTACTTGCGTTCTGCTGGTTGACAGCTGAGTTGACTCCGTGGTTGCTGCGGGCTTCCTGGAGGGCTTTGAGGGAAACCCCGTCANAAGTTTTGCTCTCCCAATGTATTAAATTAATTAACTGAAAGGGAGAGGGAAAGAAGGCCAATTTGCTAATTAAATTAGAATTTAGGGGTTAGCAATGGTTTTTCCTGGTTATAATTTAAAGGTGTTATCATTAAAATTGATGAGAGTATTTAAAATTACTATTAATCAATTTATATATTGAAGCAGGATGACTCAAACCCTAATGATAGTCCTGAATTAAAAATGTTATTGCCTTATTGATGGTTAAGGATTAAAATTTTTATGATGTTTGTTATTAAAATTAGCAATGCAATTATAGCTGACTGATCAGCAAATATCGCATCGTGGCAGATGGACAGGACCCGGAAGTTATTATTACTTAAATGTTGAAAAATTCTCAATACGTAATTACAGGGCTGCTGTCCCCAGTTAAGTATTGTACATTGTTATCCTTAATCTTAAACGTGCTCATGTCCCGTTGGGCTTTAAACCCTAATAGCCGCCTCAATCAAATTTCATCAGTAACCGTTCCTATGTGGAAGCAGGACCTGAAATTAATGTTTAACTTAATGAAATTACCAATTCAGCATCCTGATGATATTAATTTAATTGCAACTGACCATGAACATTCCAATTTGTAATTAAGTTAGTGAAATGGAATGTACATTCCAAACTTTTTTAATTAATTATAATTGTACGTTCACAATTCCAAATCCTTACGTATAGCAAGCATTTGCATATTTACTGACAGGTTTCCGCGCGTGCACGTGGTCTTCCATAAATTTACTGCCCCCTGTTATCTTTGCTGAATTAAACACAACGTGACCAGTAAACGTAAAACGGACCTAGGCTGGCCAGCGATTAATTTGTTAATACACCCCAACAGTACGTTTCTTGAGATAGTACCACGACTGAAGGGGGAGAAGCCACCTCCTTTTAACCAACTGATTATAGTACTTGTTAAGTCGCTCATCTGCTTGTTTTTTGCTTTAATCATCGTTGCAAGTAATTGACTTTATAACAGTTTGATGAATCTGCTCTGTTTCCTTTTCACATGGGAGGAGAAGAGGAGAGAGAGAGCTGAGAAAGGGTACGGGAGTGACATCAGTGGAAATAGCGTCGAAAGAATCAGTAACTGATTTGCTCCTTCAATCAACTGCGAACTTTTTCTGCATGGTAACCGTACACATAGGCTACTGCTCACCACTAGCCTTCAATGCGCTACTAGCTTGGACTGCGTCTTTGTTTACAAACAGCTCAAAATGGCGCTGGGAGTTCCCTCCGGAGACGGTTTCCTTCGACATCCGGTTTACGACTTGTTGCTATGGCAACGTCCACAGCATGAACTTCCTAGCTGTGGTTGTCATTGAGACGTCGGCGCGTCTTGCACTTTATACCACCACAACAAATCACTATTTATATTCCTATCTAACACTCAACTCGTGAGGTGAGGTGAATTAATGTACAGATTTATTGCAATTAATACAATAATTGTCAACGATATCTTCGGCGGATATCAGCACATGTCTTATTACAGACAAAACACACATGGATTTAACCACCTTTCACTTGACCAAGTTTCATAATTCTCCCAAAGTGAATATCGTTCGGACACTCTTTCTGAGCACCATGTTTCAAGTCCACTAGTTTCTAGTGAATTAAATAGCAAGAGGGTTGTCAGATAGCTACTCTGATTTCCTCAGACCGGGGAGACAATAGCAGAGCTGCATTTGGAAGTGGAACACGCACTATACAAATCATACTCTGAAGGCCTTTTACAGAAAGTAAACGGGGAAAAACGCCCGTTTCTTTCTAGTGCGCTCTGATGCGACTTATTTTGTCTCGTTGGACAAATTAAAACGTTTTTCTGCAGTTCAATTCTTTAAAGAACAACTCGAGTTTTATATTCAAACAACACGCTCTTCCGTGCTATTATACATAACCAAATAACACAACAAATGCAGTTTCTTTGTATTTTATCTAATTTTCCGGATAAAAATGGACAAAATTCATAATATTATCTTGGTATCATTAATTTTTCAGTCAATCTTGCCAGCTTTTATTCTCCACCATATGTAATAATTTTACTATTTGTAAGGGAATACGTCTTATTAATTCCTTTCAGGTTTTTTTTCTAGCTCAGTTTTAAAAGATCCCATCTGAGATCAGTCGAGCTCCACCTGACTGGCAAAACACGTTGAATTTTATTGACTTTAAATGAGTTTATATCACTTTTTTAAATCAACGCGGTCGTCCGCGGAGCCGGTGGTCTCAGTACGATTTAAACAAATTAAATATTTGTTTTCCTGGCCACGGTTTAAGCATCACGTTATGCATAGATTGCAAGCTGTCACTTCTTAACCATCAGCAGAGGTCAACGTTGATCTTGGCAAAGTTTTACAACTGAATTATATGATACGCAGGAACCAATTGTAGTATTATACCAATGGAAGGCACCCAGGGCACTACTTCTCCCATATGTGCCCTCCTATCGAGATTACATAAACTTAAGCTAAAACACGCAAACATACAGTTCAGAGGAAGGAAATTCTGTTAACGGAGTTCTGAGTTTCATAGTTCTACCTCGTTTTCACGAGGGATGTAAATTCACCTTAAGAATTCACAGAGCAGAGAATCTAAATTCACCAGTTCAGCAGATTAGAGAGTTGTTTGTTTACTTGCGTTCTGCTGGTTGACAGCTGAGGTGACTCCGTGGCTGATGCGGGCTTCCTGGAGGTCTTTGAGGGAAACCCTGTCACTGACTGGTCGGTGACGTCAGGATGACGTCCTTTGGGAACCCCTCGTTGGTCTGTGATGAAGCAGAGGCCGTTGAGCAGTTCTGCTGAAAGTCTCTGTTTGCAAGACTTTAAGTTCTTTGAAGATTTCAATGAAGTATCACTGAAGTGTTGAGTTTAGATGGCTGGTCGCTTTTGATGGTAAACGCTTGTGAGCACACGTGGGGGCTCTAACACAGCGACAGGCCAGAGCAGGAGAAGCAGCAAGCAAGCAAGGATTCTGTCCTGCATAGGGGTTTTGCTCTGTGGCATAAGTCCGTCCCCTGGCGCATCTCCCAATCGCCTTCTTGCGCAGGCGGAGTGTGCATACATTAACAAGAGGCTTTAATTCATCACACGAGGACACCCTCTATAAAAGTTTTGTTAATACTCCTATAAAGTCTCTTAAAAGCAAGCATTGTACATACTATAAAAGTTTACTTCATTTCAACATTCTGCATTTGTCGTTGCTATTCGTTCAAGATTAAACTTCACATATTACACATTTTAATATCCTTATCTCATAAAAAGGGGTAATTAAACACTGGTTAACGTTGCACCGATTACATGAAACACGTCAAGCATATATATACACCACATAACCTACTATTTGTGATTCTATGCTCTGCTAATTTTATACTTTCAATGATTAGCAACGATTGTCAGACGAAATCTTGTCTCTTTCCTTTGGAATGTGGGGGAAAAGGGAAGGGTCCTTCGGTCACTCTCAGGTCAGACCTGAGCGTCTGCTGGAGAATCTCCTGCGGGACAGGGAGCTATAAAATTGTCTCTTTTGTTGATCGGGTTTTAGCAATTTATAATTCAAAGGGTCAGGGGTATCCCTATCCGCTCCTTGCAAGCCCGTAAAACGTCTTCTTTGGCATGTCTTGAGAGATAGCCAAACAGTCCAGGAAATGCTTCACCTTACTTAATCCTGCATGAGTTTTACGACTGCAGATTGCTGGGGAGACGAACCTCGAAAACCCTCCATGTAATGTGAGGGTTTGATGCGTGTCTCCATCCTGTAGGTGGGTCTGTTGTGAGACATAGATCCTACACTGTTTTTGCTTCAAATTTTGACATTTAAATTCATTCAAGTACAGTTTGGCCTGTAATAGAGCAAATAAACGTCTTATTCATGTACACATATTTTCATTATTTCTTGTCTCTTACATAAGAAATAAAATGTATTTATAAAAAAATAATAGAAATCACCCCATTTGCTTGTAAAACAATTATTTAATTAATTAGTTAATCCAAATCGGCCATGAAAAATCAAAATAGGTGCATCCATAAATTTAAGAATGTTTGAAATTAAGAAATTAAGTTTTACGCCACTACTTTTCTGTGTGAATGATCAGTGGTGGAACTAGCTGTGATGCAAGGGGCACTAGCTAAAATCTTGCCTAGGGCATCAAGTGGTGAGGTCCGGGCCGGAAAAATATAAATAGTAAAAAAATAAGTCAATATTTCTCTCTTTGTGGTGGTTCCATGAGAAGCTCAATGACCAGCCATCAGGTCCTGCAGGGAAAGTAGACCTTTAAAAGTGAGTGAAGGTAGAATGGGTGCAGATCCAGTGACTGGTGTTCATCAGTGTAGCATCAGTACCTAGTAACATGACCATTTAGGAGCTGCGAACCAGGCTCTGCTACTCGCAAGGGGGCGGAGACCCGTTGCCGCGATCTGGGGCTCGTTCTGGCGGACAGACGAGAACCACTTCCAGCAGTAGTGCGGGTGGTTTGAGGGTTACAGTGATGGCAAACCCCTCAGGGAACCAACGCTCTGGGGACCATCACTCCTCTTGCACATCCGATCCAGTTGAGCGACCCACGGAACTCACTGGGCCCTCTTTAAAGAGCATACCATTGTAGCGCAGGGGCCGCCCCCCTAGCCACAATGCGATGTCCGCATCGGAGGGAGAGCTGTTCGATGAAGATTCGGCCCCGCTGCCGCCCTCCTGGACGGTGGCGAGGCCTGAGTCGGATGATCGGAGATGGCAGCTATACTTTCCTGGGCCGCCGAGGGGGTAGGGCTCGAGTGGAAACCTCCACCGCGTCCCGTGCCCTCGAGGCTGGATGATTGGTTTTTCGGGGTAGCTCGTGCTGGTTCTCACTGCCCCGCCTTTCTTCCCGGAAGTGCATGACGAGCTCACCAGGTCTTGGACGGCAACTTTTACTGCCAGAAATTGACCTGCTTGTTCCTCCTCCCTCACCACCCTCGACGGCAGTGCAGCGAATGGGTATTCGTCGTCACGGCGTAAGCGATTCAATTGTGTCCTAAGCCCGCCTCCTCCTGGCGGGGAGACCCGGTACTTCCTTCCCGGGCCTGTAGGCATTCGTCTGGTCTAACCGGTAGTGCCTATACAGCTTGCGGGGAAGCTGATTCCACCTTACACGCTATGGCGTTACTGCAGGTGCACCAGGCTAAGGCACTGATGGACCTGCACGAGGGTGGTCACGATCCGGAAGTTCTGAAAGAGCTCCGAACCACCACTGACCTCGTGCTCCGAGTGACGAAGGTCACCGCGAGTTCTCTGGGTTGTGCGATGTCCACACCTGTGGTCCAGGAGTGCCACCTCTGGCTGTGTCTGGCCAACATGAGAGACGCCGACAAATTTCAGTTCCTCAATGCCCCTGTGTCCCAGACCAGCCTCTTCGGCGACGCAGTCGAGAGCTTTGCCCAGCAGTTCTCGGCTGCCCAGAAGCAGACTGAGGCGATCCAACACATCCTGCCCCAGCGGGCAGCTGCTGCCTCCACCCATCCGCCGGCTGCAGTGCCCCAGCCTGCTCGTCGCCGAGGGCGGGCCCCCGTGTCCGCCCCTGCTCCCGCGCCACATCCGCAGCAGCCTTCAGCAAAGCGGCGTTGTGGAGCCGGGCGTGGGCGGGCCGCCCCACCTGTCCAGGCCCCCGTCAAACCTGGCGGCAAGCGGAGAAGCAAGTGTGGCCCTGAGCCAAGCGACCCAGAGAGAGAGGCAACTGCTCTTTGGGGGATGGTGAACGCACCTCTCCCTCCCCCGGAGGAGGGCCGGGTGGAGAATCTTTTGTTTCGTTTTTTTCTTTCTCCCAAATTCTTGACACAGAGCAGTCTTCCTCTTATCCTGGTCCGAGGAGGGCACGGAGAGTTGCGGACGGACCAACGCCGGACCGCACTCATCCTCCTCCTTCGCCAGCTGGCAGCAGCGGGCAGTTCGAGAGAGTCAATGAAGGCCCTACTCACGCAACCTCTGCCAACCCGTGGAACCAGGTGAGCATTGCACCCCACACTCACACCCCTCTCCGGGCCGCTCACAAGCCGCCCAAGTTGGGTCCCTGTGTTCCACCTCGCTGCCCCACTGCGGGTACGGCTGTGGTTTCGCTGGTCCTGCTTGTAAGGTTTCTGGGCACCTGGGCAGCGCTACCCAGCCTGTCTTGCTGGCTTCTGCGGACCATCAGCCTCGGCTATGCGATTCCGTTCGCCCAGACACCCCCAAAATTCAGCAGTATCCGCTTCAATCCTAAAGGAGGACGGCCAAGGCCCTATTTTGCTGGAGCAGAGATCGCAGTCCCTACTGGTGAAAGGATGCGATAGAGCGGGTCCCCTCATCCGATATGAGGTCTTGTTTTTACCATTCCCTTACTTCATTGGACCCAAGTGAAAGGCGGTCGGTTACTCCAATCATTGGATCTGTGAGTTTTTGAACCATGCCCGTCATATGGCTACCGTTTCAAGATGTTGACACGCGAAACGCTCTTTGGGTGCATCCGTCCCGCGATTGGTTTGCAGCGATCGCCCCTGACGGACGCGTACTTTTCATGTGTCGATCCTTCGGTGCGAGCCTGCATACGATTCAAATGCAGCCAGCGTCCAGCTGTGATACTTTTTCAAGGGCTCCTGGGCATAGGCGGCCGCAGCAAGCACTTACACACTCGCTCGTCTGTACAAAATTTGGGGGCGGGATAACCGCTGCCAGCACTGGCGTTTATGGGCCGAGGTCCAGAAGGTTGTGGCGTGGAAAAGCATTGTCACTCCTCTCACTCTGCGTCCAGACCAACCGTACCATGACCCGGTGAATGGGAAGTCTGTAGGTAAGCATGACCTCGTCATCAGGTTCATTAGAGGGGCCAGGAGGTTGAATCCTTCTCTGGCCCCCCTCTATAAAGCCTTTGGGGACCTGTCCTAGTGCTAAATCACTCCAGCGACCCCATTCGAGCCTTTGCCTTTAGGTTGCGCTAAGTGTCTTCTTCATTGAAAACGCTGCTCGTGGCCTGCTTTGCACTGCCCTCCTCAAGAGGGTATGGAACTGCACTGCATTTTCGGTCGACGATTTGTGCCCTAGACTTGGGCCGGCTGCTCCCAGTAATACGTAGGCCGGACCCCCGGCTACGTGGCCCAAGGTTCCCACTACCCCCTTTCAAGACCAATGAGAACCTGCAGCGCTGCCCCCTGAGGAGGCATACCCAGCCCTGGAAGCTTTGCTCCTTTCCCGTCCCGAAGCATAAGATCTACGTATACCATATACAAAGCTTCGGACCTCGACCACCCCTTTGTCTGTTACGGAGGCCGGCTGAAGGGGAATGCCGTCTCTAAGCAGAAGATGGCCCACTGGATTGTGGATGCCACCACCCTGGCTTATCAGGCACAGGGTGAGCCCTGCCCATTTAGGCTGCGAGCTCACTCAACTAGAAGTTTGTTGTCATACTCGCTTCGGCGCATTGTTCTGGCTTGTGGCGCCTCACTGACAGATATTTGTAGAGGTGCGGGCTGGGCAACCTCCAACACATTCCCTAGATTCTAGATAGATAGCCTCCGTGGTCTGAGCCGGTATTCTCCTGTGTTCTCACCTCAAATGGGTCATGGCACCGAGAGGCCCCGGTTAGTGTTGGCTTGCTAAAACTGCTCCAGAGTGTCCTACAGTAGTCCCTGTTGAGATCCTCCATCACCCTCGGCAGCGAAGGCGGCGGAGCATTGACGGGAACCGTGGAAGGCCGGGTTCCATATTGAGACATAAGCGGGTTTCGTATTTGTATAATCCATGGTATAGCCTTAGAGCCCGTGTTTCCCCAGCAGACTTCCTGACCTTTTCCAAAAGGGTTAATTTAATCACCCTCCAGCTTTTTCTTCCATATGCACCTAAACGGTTGTTAATATGTGTAAGTGCTTCCGAAACCTCTTTTGGGAAGGATGGGGCTTCCGCAGCGTCCCTGTTTCAATTAGGTGATAGCAGGTACGTTTTTTCCCAGTGTTATCCAATCTCACTCAGTAAGTTAGTGCTTTGAAAAATGGTGAGTGGAACTACTTTTCCCGAGCCCCGGCCTACACCAGATACGAGTCGCAGGACGGCCGCGCACACAGTGCACTGTAAGCGCAGCACCATTGGCTTTTGGAGTCGACCGTGACTCAATTCTTCGGTTCCACCCCGACGTGACCCGGGCTGTTGACCGACTGAAAGGGAATGCCTCAGTTATAGTATTGTAAACCCTCGTGTTCCCAATGCGCCAGGAGGGAATGGATAACGTCACGTCTCCTGTCGTCAGGTTTTTCTGTAATCCACCTCTGAGTTTCCGCCTGGTCACCGTGGCTCGGCTCCTTTTGCGTAAAACTGGTAGCATGGCAACCATCTGGCCTTATTATACTCCACTCTGTGATCATCGGCAGGCTGGAAGCAGTAATGCATGCCAATGTGCTCGCTCGTTTAGTTTACATTCGAAGTAGCTTTGATCATCGAAGCGATATCCCAAGTTTGTCCGGGCCTCCGACGTGACTTCTCCGGCCCTTCCTCAGGGAATAGGTGTTGTACCAGAGCATACCCGGAGGCCACTTAGAGGGTCAAAGAAGGATGGATGACGAAATGTGTTTTTTATGCCGGTTCTTGTGCCAGAGGCTTAAGACTTCAGCTGCTCGGTACTGAGTGGGCATGGTCTTCCACCCTGAGTAAGCAGTATAATGTTTCAAAGTCCATTGACAGTGATTTTTTGCCTTTTCTTGGGATGGCATCATAAGCAACGTGTTCACTCCTGGTTAAAGTTTTTATTGCAAGACCAACGCAATCTTCTAGAGGCACATAAGTCTGCAGTAATTATTTTAGGTAAAGGGGTGCAGAGCCAGTGGCGGTTTTTGTAGGCAAACATTATTGCCTTGAATTTTATGCAAGCAGCTATTTGTAGCCATTGCAAGTTGATGAACAGAGGTGTGACGTGCATTATTTTCGACTCGTTAAATTGGTGTCATTTCATTTGCTGCCTGGCAGTGGGGGGTGGGTTTCTGGATTTAATTGTTAAAGGTTGATAGAACTTGGCTGCAGAAAGACCTGCCAAGAGAGCGATTTGCAATGTCCACAGCCTGACAGAACAATAGCTTTGGAACAAGGGTGTTTTGAATCTATGTTCCAAAGAAAGGGCCTGAATCTTCTTTGAGGTTACGGAGTAAATAATCCACGCCAGGACCGGGCATATTTAGCAATGTGCGTCTGAAAAAGCACAACTGATTATTCAAATCTTAAACCTCCAAACTGTTGTTCTGGCTGTTTTTCGAATGAGTTAGGTTGATGTGCCTGACGATGGTGAAAATCGTGATGGCATTCTGCAAGGTTGAGTTGAAGGTGATGGCCCTTCATCCAACAAAAAATGTCTGTTAGACAAGCTGAGATGTGAGCAGCTATCGTCAGATCATCAGGATGGAATGAGAGGTAGAGTTGAGTGTCGATCAGCATAGCAGTGATATGAAAAGCCCTGTTTCTGAATGACAGAACCTAGTGAAGCCATGTAGACAGAGAAGAAAAGTGGTCCAAGAACTAAGCCCTGAGGCACCCCAGTAGCTAGAAGTTGTGACTTGGACACCTCACCTCTACCTCCAAGCTATTTTGAAGGACCTATCTGAGAGATAAGATTCAAACCACTGGAG
Organism: Sinocyclocheilus anophthalmus; assembly: GCA_018155175.1. NCBI lineage: Eukaryota > Metazoa > Chordata > Actinopteri > Cypriniformes > Cyprinidae > Sinocyclocheilus > Sinocyclocheilus anophthalmus. Next base: position 171,695 of record JADLZN010005462.1, on the reverse strand, counting down.
TGTGGTTCCTGATATGCCCTTTGCCAATAGGGTTGACAGGAGGATCTGCTGGTTAACCGTGTCAAAAGCAGCATACAGATCCAGCAAAATAAGTATAGAAGATTTGGAATCCGCTCACTATTTCCTAGCCGTAGGCTTCACCACTGGAGCCAAGGCAGTCTCATTTAAGTCCACTTCCAAAGAGTTGGGTTAAGAGTGGGTTTCTTAAGAATTGGGGTTATACGAGCCTGTTTAAATGCTTAGGGAAAAACACCAGTGTGAAGGGATTTGTTAATGATGTGAGTGAGTGCAGGTACAATCCCGCATGAGAAATGTGCTTCGAAGGAGATGATATGGAAATAGATCAAGCCGCAGAGTAGTTGAATGATTAGAAAGGATGAGTTTTGGAGACTTCTGCCTCAGAGAGTGAAGATAAGGATGTGAACGAGTGTATGTTTGCTGGTAAGTTGTGCTTGACAGATTGTGGTGTGGAAAATTGTGCACTAATGGTTTGAATTTTATTAATGAAGAACGTGGCAAAGTCGTTAGCTTTTTAGAGTTGATGAAGGAGGGGGAGGAGTGGGACAAAGGAGGGAGGAAAATGTTTTTAAAGAGCATGCGAGAGTTAGGCGAATTGTTAATTTTGTTATGGTAGTATGTCGTTTTAGCTGTGGAGACATTTGCAGAGAAGGAAGAGGGGAGTGACTGATACACATTAAGGTCAGTAGTATTTTTCGATTTGCGCCACACCCTTTCAGCAGCCCTTAGCTTAGAACGATGCTCCGCGGTGGGCGGGGAGGTGCACATCAGACAGCCATGGGGCATTATTATTAGTGTTTTATTACCTTAATTATATGTATGTCTGCACTATGTTTGTACTTTCTGTACTGGAAGTTCCTGACACCAAGACAAATTCCTTGTTTGTGTAAGCACACTTGGCAATAAAGCTCTTCTGATTCTGATGAAAATGCAAATTCAATCTCTGCAGCAGGTGGCACTTATAGAACATAGGCAATATAGTGGTTCATGGGTTTATTGCTGTCTGCAGAGCTGTGCTATTAACACTCCTTAATATGAATTTTTACGAAGGTAAGAGGAAAAGAAAATGCCATCGAAACTTTTCTGAAGACTTAATTATGGTTTTCTTCGAGTATTTCGAGCATCGCAAACAATGAATTTGTTCTGTCTGGTACAGTATTTTCTCTGCTTGCGTGACTATTACTGAATTGTATCCTGTCAGGAATAACCTGCCCACATTCTGCCCACACTATTTATGGGCTGTTTTTGATTACTGTCAGTTTAAATGCAGTCTTTGCCAGATATTGCTACAAAAAACAAATAAAACAATCTAAAAATGAATAAAACGCAATGAGTCCAAATCATGAGTTATAGAAATAATATAACAATATCGCTGTCCCTAACTTGCAACCTCCCACTTTAATCACTTCCTAAATGAAGTGAAAAAAAAATCCATAGTGTATCTGGCAACACGACTGAGGCTGAGCCCGCCCTTTCCCAAACCTACGAGTACAGGTTGTTATTTTGAACACCCCCCCCTCAATTCTAAGACTCTAGTGGGAAGAGGCCTGTACCTTGTCACGATATAATATATTTGTGTTTAGAGAAACGCAACTGAATTGGCTTGCGGAAGACTACCGCATCGCCTAAGCCCGAGGCGATCAGGAACTGTCCTGAACGTAATACTGATCATTCCTCAGTGCCTTCCCATTGCCAGCATCACGTTATGGCTCCAGTCCAACGATACTCCTCTTTCACACACACTTGACTCATCTTCGCTTACAAATCTTATTTTCTTTGTTGCTCGGTGGACATACATGCATTGTCTTCTTACATACATTTATTTTTTTATATTATTGAATGTATACTTTGAATACATTTGCTACTTGACATCCCTATTTTTAGTATAACAGTTTGCGTGAAAATCTTAATTGAATAATGAGCATGAATTTGATGATTTGTCCTCCTTTTTGTTTAATGACAATGTAACTTCTGAGAATGTTGAGAATGTATGAATCAATTTTCAGAAATATATTAGAATATGAAAAGCATAGAAGTTCAAACATATCACAATCATGGTTACAGTTGAAAAGATTAATCCAGACAAATTAATCCAGCCAATAACTGAGAGAGTAAATCAAAGAAGGAACATATAGTAGGACAGCAAGTTAACTTACAGTACTCTGCAACTACAGAATTAACTGTTTAACTACTTTTACACAATAGACAGGAAGTAAAACATCTGATTTAATATCCGGTTGATGCTGCCCTCTGGTGACTGGGAGTGGTATTTTGTAAAATCCTAAAACATACTGTATAACATTGGTCTCCATAAAAATAAAAAAGCCCCAGATTGTCAGTAGGGTCACAGACTTTTGGATCATAGTGCAGGTTCTGGCCAATGATTTACAGCACAGATCATAGAACAGGAGTTGCATACAGTAAAAAGGAAAGGGAAGGAAATGAAAGGAAAAGCATTTTTTTGTTGTGTCTGACTCTCTAGCAAAGTAGTTAATTAAAATTGGGGTAACACTTTAGATAAGGGAACACATATTCTCTATTAACTAAGAGTTAAGTTATTAATAGTTAGTAATGTAGTTGTTAACTTTAAGTATTGGGTTGGGTTAAGGGATCTAGAATATGTTCATGAAGAATACGGCATTAATATGTGCCTAATAAGTATTAATAAACAGCCAATATGCTGCTAATACGCATGCTAATAAGCAACTAGTTAATAGTGATAATTGGTCCTTAAAATAAAGTGTTACCAAACTTCGCTTTGAAAGCAGGAATAAATATAATGGGTCATGTAAGTATTGCTTGATGAAGGACTCATCACCAAGAGAGATCATGAAAGGGCCCAACATCAACCACTGTGGCACTCCTAGAGGCACTGCTCCCAAGATGGAGAGTCAAACAGACACGGAAGGAACCTGCTGTGACCTCACATCACATGCCTGCTCAAGGTCACTTTACATGCGGGGGGGGGGGGGGGGGGGGAACGGTGTTCGGTGTAAATCAGCTATCCTCAGGATTTGTATATTCCCAGTGATAAACATGTCACTCATAATGGAAAGTGATGCCCTTTACTGGCTGAATTGAATCGTATTTCGTATACAGCATGCACTTTTTTTGAGATGTATTTCTTTATTTATGTCTCAGAGCTGAGCATCAAGGGAGATGAGATGACAAGGGGACAGTAGGTGAATGGTGACGTGATGGTGACTTGCACAAAAAAGGAGGAAGTAAAAAAAAAAAAACAGGACAGGTATGCAAACACAAAATACAGGGGAAGAGGATGTTAAGGTTGTGTAGCAAAAATATGCAAAAATCCTTGCTGCACACAGTGTATGTTTGCACACATGCATATTCGAACATGCAATCAGGATGTTTCCATATACTTTGTGTATAAATGGACTGTATTCATTGTATGCATCATGTCAATATAACATGAACATTGCTCCATGTCTTCATAACAAAAGGCTAAATTTAATTTTAAAACTACAAGATTTATTGTAAGATTTATACATTATAAGAAATGCTGTTCCCATCGCAAAGTAGGTTTAGTGTCTAAATTCAAAGCAAATTGTAGGAACTTTTAAAAGAGCTGCCACAAAGCAAAACATAATCATTGACGCAACCTAGTTAAACTCCCTCACTTTCTAAAATGTCCAGTGAAAAAAACACCAGTGTTGTACATATGGCATAAATCCATGGTGACATAGAGAGCAAAATGGCACACTTGGCAACGGTGTATGTTGCCCATTGCATCCAAGTCATCTGTGTCACTGCTGAAACATTGACGTAGAATGCATAGTTGCTGTCAGCAAAATTTGGATGCTAGGAGAGTTGGACAGGAAAAGCAAGTGAAAGCAGTGAATGTCATGGGCAGGCATTGTAAAGCAGGCTGGACTTTGACACTGGCATGTGTTCCTGCAGAGAAGAAAACATAAAGAGCTCCTCATGTTATTCAAGTTCCACATGTACTGAGATCTGTTCACATAAATGTTAATGTCCTTGTGGAACAGCCTGCAGCCTTGCATTTGTAGGCAGGTTCAGGAGATAAAGGAAAGTAATAAAAAAAAAGTTGATTTATATTTGTCACTAGGCTGTGAAGTGATGGTGCTAGTCAGTGATTAGATTAACCATAAGCAGGTTACTGTAAGTAGACCTACACTTGAATTCCATAGAAAGATTTCCACATAATTCAAATATCTGCCATTAACAAATTTCCCATTCCTCAACCCATGCATGTAATTTATTTAAAAAAAAAATTCTAATATAGTAATACTTTCAATGACCCTTAGGATTTTGCTTTTTGTTCTGTTTAACAAATTTGTTTACCATATTTAGGTTCAATTTATGTGCACAATTTATTTTTCCTAAATACTTAATTAATAGTAATGTTTTTATTAGTGTTTTCAGTCATTTAAAATATTTTAAACTTGATTAAACAAATACTCTTATCATAGTTTGCACAGTTGTAAGAAAATTAAGTACCAGGCCTTTGACATTGTATGTGTACTACAGTGATTATAGGTTAAGCAGTAGGTGTGGGATGACACTCATAGTGTAGACAGCTGTAGAAGTGCTCTTTGCACATCACATACACAATCACACATGTAATCATGCAAGTCTAAAGATGCAGTGCTCCGCTAACTTCTAATTAATCTTTCTTTTCTTTTAGAGTAACGTGCAATCACACACACACACAAAGGGTTTTGCAAAAAAGTAGTTAAAAAGAGACACATAAAAAATAATAATTAAGAAATGAAGGTGTATATTTAGCTACATGCTGTTATACATAATTATAAGATTTAAATCTAATGAAACTTAAGTACTCTTAACTCTGTAACAATTTGGTTAATTTCAAGTCAGACACGACCAAGTCAGTGTTTACAGTGTACTCCACTAATATTGGCACCTTTGGTAAATATGATCAAAGAAGGCTGTGAAAATAGATCTGCATTGTTTATCCTTTTGATATTTCATTCAAAAAATTCTAAACTTTCATTGAAGTAAAACAATGGAATGTGAGGGGGGGGGGAGATCTCATTATGAAATAAATGTTTTTCTCTAGTTCACGTTGGCCGGAAATATTGGCAACCAATTATTGCAATGTCCTTTTCCCAGGATAACAGCTTTGAGTTTTCTCATGTAATGCCTGATGAGTTTGGAGAACACCTGACTAGAGATCAGAGAACATTCCTTCATCCTGAATCTCTCCAGACCCTCCAGATTTCCAGCTGCATGTTGATGCCTCTCCTCTTCAGTTCACCACACTAATTTTCAAGAGGGTTCAGGTCAGAGGAAACTGGACAACAAGAAGCTTCATTTGTGCTCCAGTGACACATTTTTTGTGTTGATTTTATGTTGTTTTGGATCATTGTCCTGATGGAAGATCCAACCATGGCCCATTATAAAATTTCTAACAGAGGCAGTCAGGTTTAGAGTTTTACTATCTGTTGGTATTTGATAGAATCCATGATGACAAGATGTCCAGGACCTCCGGGAGAAGAAAAATAGGCCAAACATCAAAGATCCAGCATATATATTAAATTAATGAAAACTATTAGTGTTTGATAGAATGTCTACAACTTATCTGTTTAGTTGGCATTGTTTGTCATCATTTGCAAATGTGTTATTTGTGGCTTGCATCTAATTAATATTTTAATTGAAAATGAACTAGATTATTCCCCGTATTGTTTACCCCAGTACAAATTCTCACAATGAAATCAATTACTTAACATAGTTGTTTAAATTATTATAGTGAAGTAACATTAGTTACAGTTTAACACACACACAAACACAACACAAACACATATATCTATATAGATATAATATATTATATATATAGATATATATATATATATGTATAACATATATTATAGATTATATGACAGTATATGAAATTAGCCTTATCATGCACATATGTTCCCTCATCAAGGACGCTACAATACTAATTGTATAATCATGAACCAGGATTGTTGAGACTTGTGAGACTTTGCTGCCTTCCCGCAGTGTTCTTCCTTGCACTTCAGGTTATGGATTACTCCGTCTTCACTCTGCCATTATCTCAACATCCCAGCTCCACTATGTGTGTGGTATGCTTTCCTTTGCTGTAACACTCATCCATAGTCTGCATAACATTATATTGTATGACTGCCTGTTATCATCTGCCATCATGCCTTGCTGCCTTGATATCATCTGCCATTTGCTCATATGTACATCTGCTGTGCTTTTAATAAACACCCTGCATCTGGATTCACACTATTCCCCGTGTTATTACTCCCTGACTCACAGAATGCTATTAAAAACAATAATTCATTTGAAACATGGTATAAATGACAGTGTGATGTATGTATATACATTTTTTTACACTCTCACTAGTATTTAATATGTGTACTAATAATGTCAAACAGAGTTTATTTTCTTAAAATCTACAAGGGTGAAATTCTTCTGATCCTAAGCCAAAATCTGTAATCTTTGATCACTAATTTGACTTTTTCGCTGACAGCCAATTAATTACTATTTTAAGCCACCGTTTAAATTTTGCGTTTGAATGGGACTTACTGTCACCGAATGTGTCACAGATCGATGATGTAAAAATTCAGAGGGCCTTTTTTGAGTCTTGACAGTTGTACAGTCTGACATTAATGACAACTGAGATCCCACAGAATTACCTGGCTTGACAAGCAATAATTGTAATGGACTATTATAAATTGTACAGTGTGCACCAAGGTTTCCCTTCGATACTACACTCGTACTGCGTCTGCTAGACGCATATGGGAAAAAAGCCTTTTTCTACTGATCTGAAGCCTTTTCATTCACGCAGTGAAACTGCACGGCCATTGGTTCGTGCAGTGCTTAAAAACGAACCAATGGCTAGGCAGTGGAGCTGCACGAGCCTATGGCGACGAAACCCACCAAAGCCCGCCAGAATGGGCGGGGCAACTGGCTATATAAGCAGGCGCTCGCCACAGGATTCTCAGATTTCTTCTCCTTCAGTGACGACTCTACGTCCTCAAGCTGATCCGAAGCCGCTCGCCACTGACACGCCTTCGCAGCTGGAAACGGGACCAAGGCTGACTTGCCCTTTTCCTCCACGCTCAGCGATGCAGCAGTTCTTGTCGGTCCCCCTGCACCATCCGGCGAATAAAAAAAGAGTTCTAAAAGACGCAAAAACTGGAATTGTTGACAAATGCCACTCCATTACTGCGGTTCGTGCGCGGTTCCCTGCACACCGTGAGGCAACAGATGCGTTTCTGCTTGGGGAAATCCTGCGGTGTGCGCTCACACAGGAGCTATTTGCTACCAAGTGCGAGAGCCTACAGTCTCGCCTCTCCCTACGCTCCGGATCGCTTCATTTCAGAGAGAGACTCCACCCAAAGCGCACTCCCGTTTTCTTCCTTCAGGGACTGTGAGGAAAAAACATTGGGGCAAAGGGGGGTTGAGGACAGATACGAGCAATGCCCACGCCGGCCATATCCTGCGTGCCATAGGCTCCTCACCCAGAGAGGGTATTCCCCATCATTTATCAGGTCTGATCAGCGTGCCTGGATGGTGCGAGAGACATGTTCATTCGGAGAAGTGCGATGAGCTGCTGATGACAGCATGTTCATTAGCAGCATCGGATGCAGTGGAGCTGTTGGGCGCGGTGAATGACCACACCCCCTCGGCATGTCCGCGCCCAGCGACACCAAAGACGGGATGGATTCTGAGCTTCTCCGTATCCTCTCCAAAGCGTTTGAAGAGCTGGGTTTAGAGTGGTCTCCGCCAGAGGAACCCTCTCGCAGCTGTTGGAAGAAGGGTCCCTGCGGGCGCCGAGGCCCCTCTGTCAACGTGCTCTCCGTTTTTCCCGGCAGGGGCCTGACCCGAGCTCACCAGATCATGGCGCATACCTACTTGGACCGCCCTACTGCTTCTTCATCGCCCTCACTTCCACTAACTGGCGCTGAGAAAAGCCCGGTACGATAAGCCACCTCCCTGGAGAGGCAGTGGGCTGCGCATCTTCTGCCGCCCAAGGTCATAGGGACGCTCAACCAGTCCAAGCCGTGTAGGGACCAATTCAGACATTGCTGGCGTGCCTACAATCAGCTGGGGGACAGGGGCTTCGGGCGCTTCATTCATGCCGGTCCTCCAGGTCTTCCAGGACAAATCCTCGTATCTCTGCTGATTCTGGCCTGATTCCGCTACCTCAGGGATCGAGGAGGCGCAAAAATGACTGGCTCTACGCGGCCACCAAGACCACGCCCAGGCGGGAAGATCGATGGCGCCAGCCTTGTGGTGCCTTGAGCGGCATTATGGCTGACGATGACAGCGATTAAGGAAGCAGATAAGATTACCCTTCCTCGCTGCATCCCGGTCTTCTCCCGAAGGCCCGTCGGCGGCGGTCGAAGGATCAATGAAAGCCGTCACGGTAGGCACAGAAATCGTGCAGGCTATGCGACATTCTGCATGAGCGGTCCAGCTCGTGCTGCCTCAGCTGAACTAGTCTCGCCGACCCAGCAGCCCACCAAAAACGAGCACTGCCGCACCGCTGTAGCTTAAGCGCCGCAGAAGGGGGGACTCTCGCGCTCGGCCAAAACGGTACCTATTCTAACGCACCAGGGACCCCGAACCAAGATAGCGTTGAACCTGGCGCCTCAGGTGTCTTCCTGATCTGCGAGACAGGAAGAGGACGAGGTCAGATCTCGCTACGGCTGGACTGCCCCTCAAGCAGCCTCTCTTACATCTCTTGACACCCCGTTCAGCTCCGGGTGCAGAGGGAAATGTGTTTTGTGAAAACAACAGATCCGTTCATGCGCCCAAGCATTCAACCACTGTGATAGCAGGAAAAATAATAAAACACAAACATTTACAAAAAGAGAGCAAACTTCCTCTTCCATTGCTCGTAAGTGTTCTGCCCTCGTGCGGCCAGTCACCCGAGTTAATTCAAACCCTCGCCACTCGGGCTGAGGCTTGGCAGGCCATCCCCAGAGTGCCAGACTGGGTTTTGGGGATAATAAAACAAGGTTATTCACTCCAATTCGCTCAAAGACCCCCGCGCTTCAGCGACGTGGTCCCCACCTCAGTGCAAAGCTCACGTCCTGCGCTCAGAGGTGATGAATCTGCTGGCAAAATGAGCTGTAGAAATGGTTCCTCCAGCTCAGAGCGAGTCGGGCTACTACAGCCGTTACTTACTCACCCCCAAAAAAGATGTTGGCCTCCGACCCATCCTCGATCTCAGACACCTGAATCGCGCCCTCAAAAGGAGGTCGTTCAGGATGATTACACTTAAACAGATCCTCATGCAAATTCGCTCGGGAAGGGAGACTGCAGGATGCCCTACGTTAATTCCAGATAGACCCCTGTTACAGGCAATCTTGAGATTAGCCTTCGAGGGCGTGGCTTATCATATACGGCTACTTCAGGCTGTCCTGGACCACCACACCTTTACAAAGTGATGGATGCGGCTATGTTCCCTCGGAGAAAGATGGCTAATTATGGACCAGTCGGTGGAAGAATTAATATACACAGGACCCTCCTCATCAGACAAATGGCCGAAGTTGGCCGGGACCAGGGTCCAATTTTGCCAAGAGCTCGTTGATTCCAGCAAGCGAATTTGTTCCTGGGAACAATGTTAGACTCAGCCCAAATGAAGCTCTAGATCCCCCCGAACGGGCGCTGCCATACGGAGGGGGCGACTCTTTTCGAAGTGGTACCGCTCGCCCTCGAAAAAAAAGCGTTTTAAAGGATGCTGGGCCTCATGGCAGCAGCATATCCAGTGTTACAGCTGGGTCTGCTGCGTATGCGCCCCCTTCAGCACTTGTTGAAACCACGGGTTCCATTCCATGCATGGCATCACGGACGCCTGCATATCAGGGTGAGTCAGTGACCCCCTGGAAGAACTCCCATAGGATGGAACAGGGCGTTGCCATGGGGATGGTTTACAGAAGGACAGTTGTCATGACAGATGCCTCCAACTCAGGTTGGGAGGCGCTGTGCGAGGGCATACTGACTTTCGGCCACTGGTCGAAGGCGGAAAAAGGCTTCCACACCAACTGCCTGGAAACGCTAGCAGTATGTCGAGCCTGTCAGTTATTCCTGCCAGTCCTAAAGGGGCACCATGTGCTAATATGATCAGACAACATGTCTGTGGTGACCCTACTAAAGCGACAGGGGGGCCTCTATCGCAAGATGCATCTTCACTTAGTAGAGTGTTTATTAGAGTGGGCTCAACTCAACCTCCACTCGCTGAGGGCAGCGCATATACCGGGCAAATTGAACCAAGGACCGGACATACTATTAAGGAGCAATGTCCCCTCAGGGGAGTGGATGCTCCATCCGCAGACTGTTCAGAGGATCTGGGAGATCTTCGGCGAGTCCGAGGTGGACCTCTTCGCCTCAGAATACAACTTTCACTGCCCAATTTATTTCTCAAAGACAAGGGATGCATTAGCCCACGATTGGCACAACCTCCTTCTTTATGTTTTTCCTCCGATCGCTCTGATCCCACAGGTAATGAGGGAACGAGAACACAGGGTTCTTCTGGTGGCCCCCCTTTGGATGAACCAGCTGTGGCTATCGGAGCTAGCTCAGCTATTGATTGCAGCCCCTTGGCCTGTTCCGCTGAGACAGGATCTCCTCTCTCAAGTGAACGGGACAATATGGCACCCTCGACCCGATTTGTGGGCCCTACACCTCTGGCTGCTCGACGGGAGCCTTCGAGCCTCCCAGAACGAGTCTTAAACACAATTTCGGAGGCTAGAGCTCCATCTACGTGACGCTTCTACGCCTTTTTTTCTCCGCTTGGTGTCTAAACCAAAGACCCTCATACTGCCGATTTGACAGAGGTATTGTCATTTCTGCAAGAGCTGCTGGATAAGGGACATTCCCCATCCACGCTCAAAGTCTATGTGGTGGCTATAGCGGCCTCTCATGCCCCTATTGAGGGTCAATCGGTGGGCAGAAACAGCGCGGTCATCCGCTTCCTAAGGGGTGCCAGGAAACTTAATCCGCCTCGTCCCCCTACCATCCCTTTATGGGACCTGCCCACTGTGCTGAGGGCACTGAAGGGCCCCGCTTTTGAGTCACTACAGGCTGCCAACATTAGGTCGCTATCGCTGAAGACTGCTCTGCTTCTAGAACTGGCATCAGTAAAGTGAATAGGGGACCTGCAGACGCTCTCTATAAGCCCTGCTTACCTGGAATTCGGGCCGTCAAGCGGTCCTAAAAACCAAAGGCACGGTCACGTACCTAAGTGCTCCACTCTGTTAGAGAGGTAAGTATGTCTCGCGCTCCCTCCATGAAGCGCACAGAGAACTATCTTGCTCGCCAATCAGGCTTTGAAATCATATTGAGCGTTCTGCTCCAATAGGCCGATCCGAGACAACTATTGGCGCTCGGTACACTGCACAAAGGGCTTCGGACGAAGCCAAAAGACTCTATAGGAGGATAGTAGACTCCCCATCACGCTAGCGTACTTTCGTTGGGCCTCAATGCCCATTGGAGTCGGGCCATCGACTGGAGATAGCTCATCTGGGGCATGGTCCAGTGGTGTGTCCATTGCTGATATTTGTGAGGCGGCCGGCTGGGCGTCGCTGTTCACATTCGCAAGGTTTTATAAACTGGAAGTCCCGGTCTTGCAGGCCAGGGTCCTTTCCGCTTTAAGTGGCACGCGCTGCATAAACAGATATGACAGATAGCCCTTGGCCGTATCACGCCCAAGTTATCTGGCATTGTTTCATCTGTTAGCTCTTGACCCCTGGGTGTCGAAGTTATGGGAGTACTCTGGAACGATTAACCAGGCCGGGTGTGACCTAGGAAGCTGAGCCCGTCTTAGCCTTGGGTTATTGTTAACTTCTCTATGAGCATTGGTTGCTTATGGAAGTATTATACCTTTAGTCATTCCACCACATTAGCACGGCGTAATTGTACTGTGTTCCCATATGCATCTAGCAGACGAAATACGAGTGTAGTATCGAAAGGGAACGTACTCGGTTACTAATGTAACCTCGGTTCCCTGAGATACGGGAACGAGTACTCCGTTGCTAGCCGTGCTATGTAGCTGCACAACTCAGTCGTCGCTTTAGTCGAAGTAACCTGAGAATCCTGTGGCGAGCGTCCGCTTATATAGCCAGATGCCCCGCCCATTCTGGCGGGTTTCATCGCCATAGGCTCGTGCAGCTCCACTGCCTAGCCATTGGTTCGTTTTTTTAAGCACTGCACAAACCAATGGCCATGCAGTTTCACTGCGTGAATGAAAAGGCTTCAGTTCAGGAAAAAAAGGCTTTTCTCCCATATTCTCTAGCGATGCAGTACTCATTCCCGTATTCCTCAGGGAACCGAGGTTACGTTAGTAACTGAGTACGTTATTCAAACAGATAATGCATCTTTATGACCAGTTCATCAACAGAACGAATACGATAAATTTTCAACTCAGTGACTGGGCAACCTGCAGTTCAAGTTGGGTGGGTAGTGAGCCTGACTCAATGTTCATACCTCATGCGCTCAAATGTGATGCTGACATGACAGAGCAGCAGCATATGAAGTCAAAACATCTGTCGGAACAACTGTTTTCCTATGACATGAAAAAAAATATGTTTAGATCTCCATCCTAGCATCACTGAAATGATTCCCTCTCATTTATGTCACTCACACTTTTTTATGGTTAAAATCTCCCATGCTAATAACTTTCTGTAGCTCAGCAGATTTGTACTTTCTAAATGACAGAAATATTGAAAGATGAAGATATATTTCAGCACTTTTGTCCTGTCAGAATGGAGGACTATAACTTGCATTTGAAGTAGATGCAATGGAATATGTGCACATAAACAGTAATGGTTCATTTTTGGAGCACTAGAGTAGATTAAATATATTCATGAAAATGTATGCTTCGGTCTGTACTTAAATGATGAGCCACACTGCGAGTGTTGTTAAATATCATGTTCTGTGCCAACACATTCTCATGGCAATTTGTATCAATTTGAAATTTTAGTGAATTGTTTGTGAAGTCATGATCTTATTTGCACATTTTCAAATGATCGGCTTACTCCGCTGTCATAGGGGTTAGGTTAGGTGTGGACAGTCATGCTTACTTTTTTTTTTTAATGAAAATCATAAGGATTTTCATATCGTACACATTTATACAAAACCGGTACCTTGTAAAATCTTTGTGTTTTCCTTTGAGACTGAGTTGTCTGTGCAGAAACCACCCTCATGCCTGCACATGCAATATCTGTTACGTTAAATGCTTGCTACTGACATATTTTCCATGTGTTGGTAGTCAAAACTCAAACTCAAAATCTGACACTTCAGATCTTTGTTGTAATGCAAACTCATGCATAATGCAGCTAACCCAGGCTGATAAAAAATATGTGCCTGTGGTGACATTTTTGCAAAAAAAAATTTTTTTTGCAAAAACATTGCTTCTTGCATGGTTTGCAACACTTTCAAAGTGAGATGTCCAGTGAGTGGCGCTAGAAAGCATGTTCATGCTGCTATGAGGGGCTTATTTCCTAACGATAAAATGTGAATTGTGCATTGTGAATTTTTTTTTTTTTTTTTTTTTGCTGCACACTGGTTTGTGCCAGTAGAAGCACTGGAGGCTCCTGTCACCAAGACAAATTCCTTGTGTCTGTAAACATACTTGTCAATAAAGCTCTTTTTGACTTCTAACAGTACTGATTTTAATAAAGTTTGGTTATGTGGCACACGTCAAGTACAAACATAATTCCTATGGCATCACTCTCCCTTTGTCTTCTGAACCCTCTTCATTGCATCTCATCCTTATCCATTCTGTTCTCTTTCATCCTGCTTTAAAGGGACACAGGTAGTAAAGTTGATTGTGATTTTGATCCCCTGTCACACCTCTCTTCTGCTTGACATTATGCCTGGCCCTGTGCTCTTCTCACTCGCTTCCCACCGGAACACTGTGGCTGCACAAGGACATTTACAGTACATCTCCATAATAAATAACCATTTATCTCTCCGCACTGACCTGCCCTGTATGCACTCAGTCTGCTCTGGCGTCTGGGGCCACCTTCACATGGAGAGAGAGACAGAGAGAGCAAGAGACAGAGACAGAGGGAGAACCAGAAGAGGACAGGAAAGCTGTTTTGCATTGGAGCTGTCATGAAAATGAGTTGTTAGACTCTCTCTCTCATTAATACAGCTTGTGACGGAAAGCTTACTGTGCTTAACGCTGACACAGGAGCCCAGAGTTCATGTGCTTTATATAGTCTACTCACCTGTCGTTCACTCTGCAGTGAACACTATGCAAACAAGCCATATTTTTTCGAAAACCTCACAGGACAGATGCAGGACAAGTTTATTTTAAAATTATATCTATAAAATTATATCTATTTTTGCCATCATATATAAGAATAGCCATATCTACCGTCATCTATCAGGGCCTATATATATAATCTGATATAATATATATATCATACTATACAATAGTTAATATAAATATCAGTCGCTTAATTTGTAAATGAAACATTGCCGGATCCAAATCAGCAGTTAAAAGGCGCCGTGACCGACACTGACAATACAACTTCAGTTTTCCCGGAAACATTCAATGACGTCACTAAACGGTAATACCACAACTATAAGAGCATCGATCACACGTTTCTGCATGGACCTAACTATACACCTAGGGTTTCAAACCCTGTGTCAAAACTGGCTGACGCCTGATGATTTAGGCAAATACATGTACCATGTACATTAAAATAACAAAATTGGTTTCCATAAAATAAAATACAACATAATCTCATATAGAAAAGGTATACAATATGCTAACATATATCTTACATCAATAATTAAACAGATATAAAAAGTGTGAGGCGTGGCGATCCCACACAAGTTTCATGGAAAGGAACCGAGAACCGATATACAGAATGCGCATCCCTGTTTTTTGCTTAATTCGAAACAAAAACAAAATTTATTTTTATTGCGAGTGTGCAAAAAATAAAGTACACATTACATTTAGTCATTTAGTCAGACCTTTTATCTCAATCGATTTACACATGAGAGGACCATTGGAAGCCACACAAATCCAACAAAAGAGCATGATACGCAAGTGCTATAACAAGTACTCCGGTTCCCGTACACGTAGCAATGATTTTTTATTTTTTAGTATTCTCTAGGCCTAATAAAAAAAGAAAACCAATTAATAGAAAGAAATAGAGTACGGCTAGTGTTACAGAGGCTTTTTTGCTTTTGTGTAATAGTATAGATAAATAGAAAGACAATATCTAGAGTAGAATACAAAAAGATCAGAAGAAACTATTGGTAAGTTCTTTTTACTGATCAGTTATTTCTTTTACACTGTTGCGGGTTGCCTTAACTCTTATCTTGGTATGACCAAAAAATTGAGTTTTTTATGTTTCAGCTGCTCGATCGCGCCAGTGCCTCACGCTCGCACACACCACATATTCTAGCAATTCAAACTTGCCATCGCAGTCTGTTCATTATCAAAATAAAAAAATACAGTCAGCCAAACATATCAATGTAAAGAGTCCGTGTATAACCAGTCTACAGCTGCTTATGCCAAGCGCATTTTTGCGCATATGAAGAGGATGATTTTTTTTTTTCTGTCGATTATGCGCGAACCCCGCCGTCCTCTTGTTTTCTGGTTTCTTCTTTGCTTTTATATATTTTTTTGCACTCTTGATCTGTTCTGCATTAAATTTAATGATTTGCTGTTTCTTGGATTGAGGGTAAACCTAGGCTCTGATTTATAGGGGGTTTTTATAAATGTTTATACAATTATAATTTTCACTTTGAACTTGATTATTTCTGGTATTCCCCGGCATTATATAGCCTACTCCAAACTTCCTCGTGCTGCTACACAAAAGAGTGAAAGTAGAGTGTGGTTTAAGGCGCAACATGATCTTGAGAGTTGAATACCAATGAACTTAAAAACCCGATTGGGTCAATAAATGTTGAGGACAATACATATTGACAAATCGAGTGCTGTACCCACTATTACGACTACAAACCATGCTCCAAATAGCTACATCTACATAAACCCACAATCGCTCTGTCTCATATGCATGCATGCACTGTCACGATCTAATGCTCTTAATGCCAGATCTTTCAAACCATACAACAAATCAAATCTGACATTTTCCGAAAAGGATCCGGCTGTTAGGGTTATGTTTAGTTTTGTTCTGTTTTCATTGTGTTTTCAGTGTATCTGTTCCCCTGTGACCTAGTTTTACTTTGGCCCCTAATTGTCATTTCGTTCACCTGTGTTTCATTAATTAACTCATTAGTTATTTTGTTTGCTCCCCTACAAATACTCTCAGTTTTCCCTTAGTCAGAGTCTGTTGTCGTTTATGTAATGTTGGTGTACTTGGCTGTCTCCTGGATTTGCTTATTAAAATACCTTTTTATGTATCTCCTTCGTCCTCGTGTGTGTACCTCACCAACCGGTAACAGAAGAACGGACCTTAACGATGTCTGCAGCTGAGGATGCGCTGTGGGGTTTGCGGCAAGGCGGTCAGAGGTTGGAGCGATATGTGGAGGGTTTCCTCGAGCTCACCAACCGGGTGAGTTGGCACGATGCTGCTCTAGGTGCGTGCTTCCTGCTGGGGTTGGATGATGAAACAATCCGCTGCGATCTCCCTACAGGTGATTTTTCCTTTGATCGAGCTGATTAATCTCGTACTATTCCTAAATAGCTCTGATATGGAAGTTGAGGAAGTAATGAATAATCCCAAGCCTCGTCATCCAACTCTCGCAGGAATGCGCCGCGTCTCCCCAGCTCACCCCACTCCGAGAACTTCCACATACCTCTCCAACGGCTATTACCTGCCTGATTAATAAACCCCAATTCCCCGTGGAGTCCTTGCCGACCAGCTCCCATCCGGAGCCTTCTGCCCAGGAAGGGCTTTCCTGATTCCCACTAAACCCGGGATAGCGTCCACTGATTTTCCCCATTATAGCCCCAGGGAGGCTCTCTGATTCCACGAGTCTATCCCACGAGGGCTCTGATTCCCCTGTTAAGACCGCGTGGGGAGGGCTCCTGTTTCCCGTTACCAGGGAGGGCTCCTGTTTCCTCCCCGTTAAGCCAGGAAGGGCTCCGATTTCCCAGTTAAGAGCCCAGGGTCAGCTGGCTCCTGAAATCCCGAGTTATAGCCCACCGAGATTGTGGCTCCATGATTCCCCGTTAATCCCGGAGGGCTCCTTGATACCCCATTAAGCAGGAGGGCTCCTGATTTCACGTTAAGCCCAGGGAGGGATCTGTTTCCCCGTTAAGTACCCAGGGCAGGGCTCTTTTTCCCCGATTTCCAAGTACCCAATAGAGGGCTCCTGATCCCACCGTTATAGACCCAGGGAGGGCTCCTGACCCCAGGAATAGCCCACGGAGGGCTCCTATTCCCAGTAAGTATGGTCCCAGGGCATGGCTCCTGAATTTCCCCGTTAAGCCCAGGAAGGTGCTCCTGATTCCCCTTAAGTCCCAGGGAGGCCTCCTTATTCCCCGTTAAGCCCAAGGAGAGGGTCGTGCCTGATTCCCGTTTAGTCCAGGTGGAAGGCTCCTGTTTTTCCGAGTTTAGCCCAGGGAGGGCTCCTGTTTCCTCGTTAAGCCAAGAATGTCTCCTGACTTCCCGTTAAGTCCCAGGGAGGGCTCCTGTTTCCTTTCCCCCTCGTTAGAAGCCCAGGACAAGGCTTCCTGATTTCCTATTTAAGCCCAAGGCGGCTCCTGATCCCGTGGTGCACTCATGTGATAGACGTCAGGTCAGTTGACAAACGCGCGATCGGTGATAAGAGTATAAGTCCCACGGAGAGATGCTCCCTGTTTCCCCGTTAAGCCAGAGGGCTCCTTGTTTCTTGTTAAGCCCAGGAAGTACTCCTGATTTTTTCTTGAAAGGCAGCCCCTGGAGGCTCCTGATCCCGATTATAGCCCCGGAGGGGCTCCCTGATCCCCAGTTTTAAGCCCAGGGAGGCTCCTGATCCCGAGTATAAGCCTCACGTCAGTGGCTCCTTGAATCCGCAGTTAAGCAGGGAAGGGCTCTCAGCCCCAGATGCTCGCTCCAAGTGTCCGCTCCCGCCCCGAGAGTGCTCGCTCACCCGTTACAAGGCGTGTCGATATGAACATGGCTCTGCCCTCCAGATGGGTTTCTCGTTTCTGCTCGTTCTATATGGTAAAGACGCACCTACCCGTCCTCACCCCAGAAACCACGCTAACACGCTTCTCTGAGCCTCCTTCAAGTCAAGTCAACCCTTTATTTATTTAGCGCTTTTAACAATACAGATTGTATCAAAGCAACTGAACAGCATTAATAGGAAAATAGTGTGTCATTAATGCAAAGTGACAAAAGTAAACACTCATTTTTCAGTTAAAGCCAGTTCATCATTGAATTCAGTGATGTCATCGTCCAGCTCAGTTCAGTTTAAATAGTTTCTTTGCAATCATTTGCAATCAAGTCACCGATATCGCTGGAAATGAAGTGTCCCAACTAAGCAAGCCAGAGGCGACCGCGGCAAGGAACCAAAACTCCATCGGAGAAAAAACCTTGGGAGAAACCAAACTCAGTCGTGGGGCCAGTTCTCCTCTGACCAGACAAAACCAGCAGTACGGAAAAATCAATTTAAGACGGTAATAACACAGACGATACAATTTACAGCAATTATTAATATAATCAAACTCAGAGGAAAGATGTTGAGTTCTGTATGTTGTTTCGGGTTGGCATCATCTGGGGATTGCATCAGTCTTCTCAGAGTGTGTTGGTCCAGACTGAAGCTTGTGTAAATCCTAGTTTGACATCCCGTGGCAAAAGACAGAGAAAAAAATACAAACATAATTAGCGTAGCTGATGTTCCAACCAAGCAAAAATTATTTGTTCAACCCAAACTAAAGAATAATAATGTGCATTTGATCAGATATGACTGCAGTAAAGATTATGAGATGCATTATTTGAATGCTTGGCTGAAGAGATGTGTCTTTAATTTAGATTTAAACAGAGAGAGTGTGTTTGAACCCCGAACGTTATCAGGAAGGCTTTTCCAGAGTTTGGGAGCCAAATGTGAAAGCTCTACCTCCTTTAGTGGAATTTGCTATCCTAGGTACTACCAAAAGTCCAGAATTTGCGACCTTAGGGAGCGTGATGGATTTTAGCGTGGTAGAAGACTAGTTAGGTACGCAGAGCTAACCCATTAAGGGCCTTATAGACAAGTAATAATATTTTGTAACTGAAACAGAACTTAATAGGTAGCCAGTGCAAAGACTAAAATTGGGGTAATATGAAGATATTTTCTTGACCTGGCAAGGACTCTAACCGCTGCATTTTGGACCACCTGTAGCTTGTTTACTGAAGATGCAGGACAACCACCTAGCATTGCATTACAATAGTCCAGTCTAGAGGTAATGAATGGATGAACTAGCTTTTCTGCTTCAGAAACAGATTACATGTTATGTAACTTGGCAATGTTTCTAATTTGGAAGAATTCTGTTTTTGTAACATGGAAAATATGATTTTCAAAAGACAAGTTGCTATCTATATAACACCCAGATTTTTGACTGTAGAGGAAGTAACAGTACATCCGTCTAGTTGCAAAATTGTAATCCACGAGATTCGGCGTACTGTCTTTTGGTCCAATAAGCAATATCTCTGTCTTATCCTAATTTAATAGGATAAAATTATTGGTCATCCAAACTTTACATTTTTAACAC
Source organism: Sinocyclocheilus anophthalmus (assembly GCA_018155175.1). Taxonomy (NCBI): domain Eukaryota; kingdom Metazoa; phylum Chordata; class Actinopteri; order Cypriniformes; family Cyprinidae; genus Sinocyclocheilus; species Sinocyclocheilus anophthalmus. The sequence continues at coordinate 152,038 of JADLZN010005462.1, read as the reverse complement.
CTCTGTTAGCTAGATAATTTAGAAGTTTCATCTGGTCTGACGAGATATATGTGGAGTAATCAGCAGAAACGTGGAAACTAATCCCGTATGTTCTATAAAAAAAAATAATATTACCAAGGGGGCAACATGTATATCGAAAATAGCAGGGGACCTAGGACAGATCCTTGTGGCACTTCATATTTTACTGGTGATATTTGAGATTACTCCCCATTTAAATGAACAAGGTGGCAGCGATCGGACAGGTAGGATCTAAACCATCTTAAAGCCTGCCCCTAAATACCGTATAGTTTTGTAATCGATCTATGATTATCTCATGATCTATAGTGTCGAACACAGCAATAAGATCAACTAAAACTAGTAATGAGACATCGCTCAGTACTATGGTGCTGAACAGCAAAGCAATCATTCTTGTAAGTTATCCTAGACAAGTAAGGCAGTTTCCTTTGCTGTCTGGTCTGGGCCCGTTAAACCCTCTACATTGAAATTGCCTTCATATATGAGACCTTTTTTGCAGGGAAGGAGCACAATTGAGCAACCACAACTTATTTACTATAAAATTTTTAGACCACTACTAGTGAAATGTTGAGATGGATCTGTATTTTCCCAGTTCACTAGGGATCTAGTTGTTGTTTCTTCTAAGAGCTTATACCACCAGCTTGTAATGCGTTTTGGGGACTGACTCCTAAAGAACAACGACGAGGTTGAAGTATATTGAGTTACAAGCGTTTCCTCTGCTACAGTCTTATACACTCTTTCAATAAATTTAGTAGGGTACAGTATCAACAGCAGCTTGTTGGTTTAGATGCATGATAGTGTTTTTAGCTCTCCTGTCCTATAGCTTAAAGCACTGCAATTATCTTTTGAGTGACGATGAATGAAGCTAAAGTATTATAACCGCTGTGAATCCGACATTTTGCTTTGTATTTCTATTCTATCTGATGTTATCTTTTTTATCTGTGAAGAAATTCATAAAGTTATTACTATTAAACTTTGAGGGAATATTTAGATTGGGTGGCGTTTGGTTATTTGTTAATCTAGCCACTGTGTTAAATAAAAACTTTGGATTGTTTTGGTTGTTTTTTTATGAGTTTGCAGATATGATCTGTCCTGGCAGCTTTTAGAGCCTGTCTATGCTGGACATACTGTTTTTCCACGCAATTTTAAAAACTTCCAAGTTAGTTTTTCTCCATTTGCGCTCAAGACTACGAGTTTTTTTCTTGAGAGAATGGGTATTACTGTTGTACCATGGCGCAGTACGTTTTTCTCTGTAACTTTTTTCAATTTGATGGAGGCAACAGCTTCTTATGTATTAGAGAAGATAGTGTCCATGTTGCTAGTCGTTTCGTCTAGTTCATGTGTACTTATGGGTTCACAGAGCAGTTGAGATAAATCAGGCGGGTTATTTGTGAATCTGTCTTTGTTGGCTGGAACAATAGTTCTGCCCGGATGGTAACGCGGAGCCATATAGTTAATATCTGTAATATGCAGCATTCACGATACAAGGAAATGGTCAGTAACATCATCGCTTTGAGGTACGATATCTATATCAATAAGATCAATTCAATGCGATAAAATTAAATCTAGCGTATGATTAAAACGATGAGTGGGCCCGGTGATGTTTTGCTTGACTCCAAAAGAGTTTATTAGGTCAGTAAACGCAAGTCCTAATGCATCATTTGTATTATCAACGTGAATGTTAAAATCTCTGACAATTAGCGCTTTATCAACAGTAACCAATAGGTCTGAGAGGAAATCTGCTAATTATTTTAGGAAATCTGTATACGGTCTTGGTGGTCTATACACAGTAGCCAGAGTAAGAGATACGATAGATTTATTTTGCATACCTGACAGTGTAACATTAAGCATTAGTATTTCGAATGAGTTAAACCTGTATCCTGTCTTCTGAGTAACATTGAGAATATCACTATATATTGTTGCAACACCGCCACCACGACCAGTCTGACGGGGCTCATGCTTATAACAGTAGCTTGGTGGAGTAGACTCATTTAGACCAATATAATCATTAGGCTTTAGCCAGGTTTCAGTCAAGCAGAGTACATCAAAACGATTATCTGTGATCATTTCATTTACAATAACTGCTTTGGGTGAGAGTGATCTAATGTTTTGGATCCCAAACTTTAAAAATTGTTTTTGTTTTTGTTCATTTTTTTTTTTTTTTCTGGTTTAATCACGATCAGATGTTTTCTAGATCCTGCATTAAATTTATATTTTGACCTCACTATTCGGGGAACAGACACAGACAGTCTTTATAGATTGTACAGCGCAAGTACTTCTATCATTTAAGCGGGTAGAACACAAGTCATCAGGGCAGTTATTTGAGATTTGACTTACTAGTCATATGGTGCGTAGAGTCCTGGAGATGTTGTCAGACATGAGCTCCGCTCCGACTCTGCTGGCATGCAGGCCATCAGCGCGAAAAAGCCTAGGACGCTCCCAGAAAAGATTCCAGTTATTAACAAAGAGCAGTTTTTGTTCTTTACACCATGACAATAACCATTAATTTAAAGCAAAAAGTCTACTGAACTTTTCGTGTCCTCGTCGATACGTGGGAATCGTTCCTTGACATGATTTAGCCATCGTCGCGGGTGATGTGTGGCGCATCGTCTCGATCAGGCTCCTGAAGTCACTCTTCAGCATCTCCGTGCTTGGTGTCGTTAGCCCCCGCGTGAAGCACGACCGCTCCGGTGCTCTCGTCACCCTTCAGGATCGCGGGTATCTGCGCAGAAACAACGAGAACACGAGCACCAGGGAAACAGAGAGTGTGCACTTTACCTTTAACTAATGTAGAACTGACGGCCGTCGATGTGGTCGACCCCTGTCTCCCTTTGTCCTCCTTTGCCTCTCTCGCTTGGTCCACGTCCTTCTCTTTTGTCGCCTTCGCTGCGGATCCATGTCCAGACGCCTCGTGGCCGGCTCCTCCAGAGTGCCCTACAAGTGCCCAACTTCTTCCTAAGCGAAGATCCCCACAGGATTCCTAAGATTCCCCACAAAAAATTGTTTTTGGGGTGGGGGGTGTGGCATATACCCATGGCCGACCAGCCTGTTCCCGATGCCGGCGCTTGATCCGCCGTGGCCTCCTGAGGTTCCTGATCCGCCGTGGCCTCCCGAGGCCCCTGATCCATCATGTCGACCCGAACTGCCTGCTCCGCAATGGCTCCCAGAGCTCCTTGATCCGCCCTGGAGGCTCTCCTTATCTCCATCCTGTTCCAGTCCTGCACCAGCCCCAGGGCAACCCGATTGCCAGTGGTATTGTTACGGTGCGGGATCGCGCATTCCGGCGTGGGGAGTAAGATATTTAGCTCTAGGTTAGTTTGTGTTCTTGTTTTCATTGTGTGCTTCAGTGTATTTGTTTCCCTGTTTACCTAGTTTAACCTTGGGGCCCCTAATTGTTCATTTGGTTCACACCTGTGGACTAACATTACCTCATTAGTTCATTTCGTCGTTGCTGCCCCTCACACTACTCTCAAGTTTTTCCCTTAAGGTGCAAGTTTGTTCTCGTTTATGTTAATGGTGGTGTACTTGCTGTCTCCTGGATTTCTTGCTTATTAAAATACCATTGTTTGTATTCTCCCTTCATCATGGCTGTGTGTGTGTACCTCCCAACGTTAACACCTTGCACAGGATCCGTATCAAATTAAGTCACTGTGACTATAATACTAAATATATATATATATATTATATATCCGATACATACAGTACTACGAAGTGAGTACACTCCCCTCCCATTTTTGTAAATGTTTTATTATTTCTTTTCATGTGACAACACTGAAGAATTACACTTTGCTACAATGTAAAGTAGTAGTGAGTGTACAGCTTGTATAACTGTGTAAATTTGCTGTCCCCTCAAAATAAAACAGCCATTAATGTCTAAACCGCTGGCCACAAAAGTGAGTACACCCCCTAAGTGAAAATGTCCAAATTGGGAGCGGCCCAAAATAGTGTCAAATATTTTCAAAACTGTATGATTGTGTGGCCACCAGTATTTTCCAGCACTGCCTTAACCCTCTTGGATTTGGGGCATGGAGTTCACCAGAGCTTCACAGGTTTTGCACTGGAGTCCCTCTTGCCACTCCTCTTCCACGACATCACGGAGCTGGTGGATGTTAGAGATCTTGCGCTCCTCCACCTTCCGATTGAGGATGCCCATGCTTGGCCATTCCACCACCTTTACACCTCATCTTCTTTAGCAAGGCAGTGTCTCGCATTGGAGGTGTGTTTGGGTCGTGTATCATGTTGGAATACTGCCCCCTGTGACCATGCCCCATACAAGGAGGTGATCATGATACTTCTTCTTGTGTTCACAGTACAAACTGAACTAGGCATTTATGGTTATCCCTCAATGAACTGTACTCCTAACTTCATGGTGTGATGGCACACACTCATTGTCAGCCCCAGACCATGACACTGCCCACCTAAAATGCACCACTGGCTTAGACTGTAGGCAAGACAACACTTGTCTTTGTACTTTCCCTCACCCTAGATTGCCATCACACTCGCTGACACCATCTGAACCAAATAAGTTTATCTTGGTCTCATCATACCACAGGACATGGTTCCAGTAATCCATGTCCTTAGTCTTCTTGTCTTCAGCAAACTGTTTGCGGGGCTTTCTTGTGCATCATCTTTAGAAGAGGTTTCCTTTTGGGACGACAGCCATGCAGACCAATTTTTTGATGCAGTGTGCGGCGTATGGTCTAAGCACTGACAGACTGACCCCCCCACCCCTTCAACCTCTACAGCAATGCTGGCAGCACTCATACGTATATTTCCCAAACACAACCTCTGGATATGACACTGAGCACATGCACTCAACTTCTTTGGTCGACCATGGTCGAGGCCTGTTCTGAGTGGAACCTGTCTTTTTAAACCGCTGTATGGTCTTGGCCACCATGTTGCAGATCAGTTTCAGGGTCTTGGCAATCTTCATATAGCCTACGCCATCTTTATGTAGAACAACAATTATTTTTTCTGATTCTCAGAGTTCTTTGCCATGAGGTGCCATGTTGAACTTCCAGTCACCAGTATGAGAGAGTGAGAGCGATAACACCAAATTTAACACACCTGCTCCCCTTCAACCTGAGACTTGTAACACTAATGAGAAATCGCATTTGACACCGGGGATAGAAATATGGTAATTGGGCCCAATTTTGACATTTTCACTTAGGGGTGTACTCACTTTTGTGGACAGCGGTTTAGACATTAATGGCTGTGACTTGAGTTATTTTGAGGGGACAGCAAAATTACACTGTTATACAAGCTGTACACTCACTACTTTACATTGTAGCAAAGTGTAATTTCTTCAGTGTTGTAACATGAAAAGGTATAATAAAATATTTACATAAATGTGAGGGGTGTACTCACTTCTGGGAGATACTGTATATCACCCTTCTATCTAATCTTCTAAGTATTATAGTATATATATCATTATAATATAGATATATATATATATAATATAATATATATGTGGGATAAGAGCAGATCAGACACTGATAAAATCTGACGACGCAAAAGAGAACTCAATTCGGTCCGGTTTTCTAATCGTGGCTACCAGCCCCCCCGCCCCCCCCCGTATGGTTTCTCATTACCATCTGTATTATATTCCTGTGATAATGAAGGTTTGGAATATCACCCTGAGCTCGCCTTCATTAGTGACCATTGAAACCAAAGTATCTATCCAATGATCTTTATTAAAGGAACACTCCACTATTTTTGAAAATAGGCTTTGCCAAAAATAGTGGAGTGTTCCTTTAACCGCTCAATGGATTATTTCGTTACTGTTGGGCGTAGCAGATCTTTGATAGGTTAAATGGCAACAACAGAGATTTGGGACTGCATTTTACACAAGCGTTATTAGTCTAGCTGTCAATATAATGTAAATTTAGTAATTTATTTGATAGACGGAAATCACAGTCAAAACCATTCTGACTTTAGAAGATGCTCATATGGCAATATGACATTTGCACCCCATATAATAGTACAATGACCCTTATCTCCCAGTGTGTTATACACATTATTTTCAAACATTCTCCAGTGTGCTAAAAAATAGTGTTATATACTAAAGGGCTGATTATGAGATAGATCTACTGGATAAACTTCCATTTGAAGTGACTTAAAATCAATGGCTGGTACTAAACACCGTTCAAGCGACCTTCACGCTGCATGGATTTTGCATTACTACAACTGCAGTTCTCACAACATTTCACCGTGTGGACATGTGCAAATGCATAAGTAACAAACACACCTTTGTTTCACACAAACACCTGCATTAGTTCTGGCTGAGTTCACCTCAGCGGATACATCTTGTATTTATTTTTATTTTTAATTTATTTATTTATTTTTCGCATTTCACTGATTAGAAACACCATCTTCCCAATATTCACCTTACGGCTGCTTACCCTCTGTCCCATCCTCCTCAGGAAATCACTGCTTGGAGGTGATGTTAAAATTCCTCCCCTTTCTTTTTGTTCTGATATTGTTTGCTGTTTGTAATGTCGCCACTGACTGGCCACTGCAGAAGTCTTCATTATAAGAGACGGCATGGAGGTGGAATACTAATGAGTCAGCACCATCAGCATTCACAGCGACTGCAAAAGACACACACACACACTGCAACCTTTCTTCTTCTCTTTGTGAAGCCAGACATGTTTAGTCTTATCCAGGTCGATTTGTCAAAATTTTAAAATAAATTTGATTAGCCAGGGTGATCTCTTTCTTTGTTGTAAGAATTTGTATGCAAAATGTGGTTCTACCAGGCATACATTTTGACACATTTGTATTGACACTGAAACATGATTTGTCCTCTTTCTAAATACCAGCCAGAACTGGAATTAGTAGATTCTTTCAGAGAGTATGAACACTGGTGAAAGAATGTGTTACTTACACAGCAGAACTTTTATTTATTAGTTAAAAATGGAGAACATTTGTCTGAGGAATACCTTTCTAGTGGCACATTTATTTAAATACACAGATAAGCAATCCAGATGAGAATTTAAATTGAATAAATGTCATTTTCTGCCTTTGCATGTCACAATTGAATTAATATTGAGGATCAACAAGTATGAAATATAAGTTAAATGAATGTGATGGTGGTAAAAAAAATATTTTTATTAATCTATGTTTTTTATTTAGAAAAATACAGTAAGACTTTAATTCTATAAATTCAGATAAGCCCATTTAAACAAGTAATGTAGCTTAATTTAAGTTCTTGCATGGTGGAAACTGAATGCAATGGTTTGTGTTAGCATGCTTTTTTTTTCATTACAAAATGTAATGAAAAATGAATATGATGAACAAGTAAGAAGTGATTTTAGACTGCTATTGCACATTGTACAAAATGTGTGTAAAAAAAAAAGTAGCCACCTACATCCTAAACAGAAGCTCCACACTTCAGCACAATGGTAACCTCATAAAAAAAAAAAAAATAAATAATAAAAAGAAAAAAAATATATATATACATTGTTCATTTAGTCTAAACACAAAAGGATTAGATTAATTAATGTGTGTATTAATAAAATGTAGTATTAAATGTAATATTGACAAAACTAATAACTATGTTGCACTGATTTTAATTGGGTAAATTGAATTTGAATGATTTTTTTATTGCATATTGTACATTATTTGCAACTGAACTGGGCTGCACTGTTTATTATTTAACAGCAAATGCATTATATATGATGTGATTCATTATGATCATATTTGCTATAGGATAATAAGCTGTTGGGAATCCTGTCCCAGTCTGTCTGTATGTATCCGTTGTTGCCTAAGGTATCAAAACATCAAACTTTGGAAGCTGTATCAGTTCTTCCTTTCCATCTCAATTGCCAAACGTTGAGTGGTTGTGTCAGTATTCTGGAGTGATAAAATGCTGCATTCTCTCAGCTGATCAATAAAAGAGATATAGGAAATCTGAGAGGATGGAAATTAAGTGTGTTTTCTGCATTCTACACCCTCTCGACCCTGTCTGTAATAACACATCAGTGTGCGATGAAGAACTGGGAGGTCATTGAATTCTCATGACCCTCCAGACATGAAACACAGTTAGCTCAGCTGCTGCTTCTTTACTAAAGCTCAAAATACTGATTCTACAGGATGTCTTCGTTTCACCAGCTCTAGCACAGGGATGCTGTTATTGTTGTTGTTGTTTCACAGTAAAAACAGGTTTTTCAATAAATGTCCTATTTGTGAAACATTAACGTTGTATGAAGATGTATTTAAATTATAAGAAGCTGTGGCATGTTACATGTTGCAGAGTGATTTTGTAGCACATCTACAAGCAGAGGCGGACAAAGTACTCAACTCCATTACTTGAGTGAAAGGACAGATACTGCTTGTCAAATATTACTCCATTACAAGTAAAAGTTGTAAAGACAGATTTTTACTTAAGTAAAAGTACAGAAGTACTTGCTTTTAAAAGTACTTAAGTACCAAAAGTAAATTTCCTTTTTTTATAACAATGCACTGTTTTATTGTTGTACGTAATACTTGCAATACTTCTGAAGCAACTTACAATACATTACACCTACTGAATACACTGACTAGCTTGTAGTATCTCTGGAATAAAGAGCTTTTAGAATGTTAAAAACCTATGGGGGAAAACATTAACACCCCTACCCAGCCCCACAAAAGCAGGATGGTAGTGATCTCACAGTTCTGACAGTCTGTGCACACATCTATGTGTAGCCATTCATCCACGTTTGAACAGAGTGGACAGTGAAATCCTGTAAATACAGAGTGATAAGAAAGAAAGTATAAAATCATACCTGCTTTAAAACCCAGCAACACAATTTTAGCTGTATAACTTTACAACAGCAACACTGCTTTAACAAAAAAGCAAAACAGCAAGACTTATTTGACATCAAAACAAAAATTTTAAAAATGCTGTCTAATTGCTCTCGCTGTACTTTGATGTCACACACAGAATGGTCTGCTTCAGTCAAACACCTTTTGTGTTTTATTAGGAGACGTACAACAGTTCTTCTGTGGCTTTAGGTAATATTTTCACTCATTTTCACTGTAGTATTTTAATTGATTTTCTCTTGCCAAGATCTGATTTCTGAGACACACAGATAGGCAAGAGCAACACAGCTTTTTGATTTGTGCTCATCTTATTCGTGTTTACACTTATTCTGTAATGTTGGGAGGTGTGACAATGCAGTAGTCTATCCAAGTGCAGGCTTTATTTAGAATAGTGGTCAAAAAAGGCATGGTCAAACACCAGCAAACAGGTATAATCCAGGGCAAGACAAAAGAGTAATCCACAAAACAGGTGAAGGTCAGGGCAGGCAGCAAACAATCAGAAACAAGGAAACAGTCCAGGGACAAAAACAAGGCAAGGCAAGGCAACAAGAAACAAGGAAAACACGGGAACTTGAGAACACTACAGGCTAGACAATACTGAGCAATGAATGAAAAACCAAGCTTTAAATAGGGTGAGACTGATGAAGTAAGGCACAGGTGAATGCAATCAGTGATGATGAGTCCGGCAAAGGATTATGGGAAATGTAGTCTGTGAGAGTGGCAAGAGTCAAGGGTGGAGTGTCCTCTGGAGGAGTTCATGGGCACTCCAGCTTGGAACGGCTTCGAGATGCTCCCAAACAAGGACAGAAATGAGTCCAGGAGGGAGGTGGAGCAGAGGCAGAACAGGGGGGAGGGATGGAGGGCCAGGTCCATGTGGAAGTGGGGGAACTGGGGACTGAGACAAAGCCGGGGCGGAGCCAAGGACTGCCAGGCCGGAGCAGAAAACCACCAGGGTGGAGCAGACAGGACCGAAGATCCCCACGGCGGCACAGACAACCACCACAGCAGAGCAGAGGGGACCGAAGATCGCCACGGTGGAGAAGATGACCACCAGGGTGGAGCTGATGGAGCAGAGAACCACCACGGCGGATCAGGCTGGACTGCAATACAGAGCACAGAGAGGTTATCAATGGCCTCTGTGGCTGAAACAGGACAGGCAGCGTGTTCATAAATGGCCTCCTTGGCCGTGGCTGGACAGACAAAGGACTTGCAAAGAGTTCAAAGGCAGACGCCGCTGCCTCTGGAGATTCTTCAGCAGAAGCCACCACCTCTGGAGGAGCTGGACTAAACACTGGGACTGGAGCAGGCTCGGGAGTGGATTCGGGGAGTGGATTCGGGGACTGGAACGAATGCTACCGCCTCGGGAGGTTCTGCAGCGGAGGCTGCCACCTTGGGGGCACTGCGGAGGGTGTGTGTGGCCCAAAACACATGGTCTGGGGGTGTTTTGGGCCCTGGAGAAGTTTTGACATGTCCTGACATTTGTGCTTTTTTCAGTTGCTAATAAACATTTTAATGACTAAGTTTAGTAGCACCATAATCAGCACAAACTGGGCTACAATAATATGAAAGTACAGCATGAAAGTACATATTTGTGTTTTTGAGAAAACAACATTTAACGTTTAGTGAAAAACTACAATTTTAAAGTAACTGAAATAAGGCCATAAAACACATAAAATATATTTGTTCACAAGACTTTTGAGAACAGATCTTGAAGTCTAGAGATTTTGCATCAGAATGATGTGAAAATCATATTGTTTACTCACTCACAGAAAACAATATATTGCTTTAAATTTTCTAAGACACTTTTTGTGTAGAAAAGGAATATGCGAGGGGGCGTGAATGGTCATGTATAATGAGTGATTCACACCTGAGAAGACAAAGGCATGCATAATGAGCTGCATAATGAGCTGCATAATGAGCTATCAGGTGTGTGACTGAGAGGGAATTGCTAAAAGAAATAATGAGGAAAAAGAAATGTATCTATTTTTTTGTTTGTATTTTATTTAGAATATATATAACTATCACATCTTTTTGGGAGTGTGTGCATCACATGGTCTTATCTGTGGTCCAGGCTCTTGTGCGGGGCGGGAATCTCAGAGCCTGTGGAACATGTAAACGTCAGTCTCTGGTTTCCATGACCACGTGGGCTGCTTATTTGCTTTGGCAAGGTGGGGTATCCCCACAGTACCTTAGTCTAGATGCATATATGAGAAACAATGCCAATTCTTACATTTTAACAATATCAACCACAAATAATATTACCACATATTCTGGGAAGAATACAATTACTATACTGTGCACTTACTCAGTATGGTTTTCCAGCGAACTCAAAACTGAACGACACTCGCATGCCTTTCTTGTGCAAGACGCGGCTACAGTCCTAAATGAAAATTGAAACAGTTTCAAACATTTCAGCGTCATTACACCATAAGACACGGGTATAACACATTCAAAACATTTACACCAGAGCAGATATTCACGAACAGAAGCTTAGTTATAGTCATAAACACAAGCATGCTTTGTATGTAGGCCAATACAATCCAAAAACTATAGTTATAAACATATATGGCTATATACATGAACAGAGAATATCCCATCACAAGTTTTGACTAATCATTCTTACTGACATTAGGATAGTAACATTATAACTCATATTACTTATATATCATATTTCTGTCTGTTATAGAACATAAAAAAAAAACATCCTGGCATCATGACATTTAGATGCTGTGAATGAAACTTCATAATGTTTCACTTGATTACATTTAGTCAGGAATTATAGTTTGGAGAAAATCTGACTAGTAAAATGTGTACAAGTTAAGTGAAAACTAATACAAGTAGGTTAATAAAAAGACTTACTCATGTTTTTTCCTGAGGTAATCCAAAGCTTCTTGAGTTGAATTCTGTCTTATTCCTCTCAGCGCTACGCGAACAGTAAAACTTGAGGTCTTGTTGCTTTGTTTGCTGTGATGTGGGCGTTTACACGCGCGCGTCTCACGTGGACGATTGTAATATCAAAAGCGTGATCTGTGTGTGGGCGTGGTCACATTAGCGATAATGAAGGCAACAGCGAAGACTTGACATCGCGTTGGTTTCATATGGATTGCTTTATCACAGAATATTTGCTTTCGATAAGACCTGCTTAGTTTAAAAGTAGACATGTCAAGCTTTCTATAAACATATCTCTCATGTCTCTTTGTTGAGTATTCACTGAGTTTCAGTTCATTTTAATGACGCGTCTCTAAATAAAGATCACGCAGACCAAGGCCGCAGACAGCACACCCTGTTTGTTTTCTTTATTTTATAAATGCACAAAGTTCTATTGTTATTATGTGTATACAAATAAAAGTAGACCATATACAGATTCGATTGATGTATTGCTCTAATCTGTAATATCAAAACTGAAAGTGTAATTTAAGTTAATTTCGGTGTTATCAGGAGAAGATGCCTCAAAACGTGTAATAGTCTTATCCGCGTTAATCGACTTCAGAGGGTTAAAGGGAGCACTGAGTCCAGGGGAACAGTCTCTGTGAGGACCAGTGCTGAGGCCTTTGGGATGTCCGCTGCTCACACCAACATCAGCAGTGGATCCTCCATACTGGATGCCAGTCTCGGACGCCTTGGGACTGACCTTAAGGCACTGTGTATGGTCGACATTACATGAAGAGACTCTAGAAAGGTGGTCATGATGGGACGAGACTCTGAAATGGCGGCCATGACGGGACAAGACTCTGGGTTGGCGCCCATCTTGTGTAGAGGCTCTGGTGTGGTAGCCACTGGACTGGGGAGTGCTGAGAGCACAGGAGTGGCGACCATAATCACTGGACTTGACGGTGATCCCAGTGAACCAAGCTCCGCTGTCTCTGGAGCTTGCCGGTTATGGCACCCTCCCAAAAAACTCTTAGGGTCTTAACGTCCTCCGCCTCTCCCACAGTGAACGGGGAACCGGTTAGCAACAGGGCATAATCCAAAAACTGACATAGCGACCCTCGAGGACCATCACGGGGGAGTAGATTTTTAACGGTTCATTTAGTCCATAATACAAAAAGTAAATCAATAAGAAGTCCGGGAGATCAGCGAGGCGAGCCAAGCACAGGAACTTGAGAATGCTACAGGCTAGACAATACTGAGCAATGAATGATTGAAAAACCAAGCACTAAATAGGGTGAGACTGATGAGTTAACAAGACTGCAAACAGTGATGATGAGTCCGGCAAAGGATTATGGGTAATGTAGTCTGTGAGAGTGGCAAGAGTCAGGGGTGGAGTGCCCTCTGGTGGAGTTCATGGGCACTCCAGCCGGAGATCGTGACACATTCGCTTCATACACTCATTATTGTGTAGTGATTCTGGAGGTTATGTATAATATTGTGCTTTCCCCTGGATCACCTGTTATCCAGAAAACATGGGAAGTGACTGTGTCAGCCTCAGCTGAATATTATATGGCATAATTATTTGTTATTCATTTTGAAGCCATTATCTGTGCCTTTGGGCACACCCCTAGAATGTTGGTAACCCATATATATATATATATATTATAGATATTGTCTATATATATAGCCGGGCTGTGATTAGGCCAGGCGGACGAAGCCGCAGGCCGAGTGCTGGAGGCAATTACAGCCGCTGTTATAGAGCCGGTATCGCTCGAGTACGAGAGTGATATTGCGTTTATACAACAGTTCGACGGAACGTGTGTAATTAAACAAGAAACAACGGAGTGCCTAATAAAACCCTCTTTTGTGCGGAACTACTTCCTTCTGCCACGGATTCAAAGCTCAAGTTGGCAGTTAAACATACGTCACTTTTAGAATACATATCAAGGGCATGTGCTGCTTCAGTTAGGTTATTAGTGAGAAATAATGAGGTTATATGAGAGAAACAATGCGGCAAGACGTGCATCCAAATGAGAGAGAGAGAGGAAGCTAGACGTTTCTTCTTATATTAACTAACATACTCTACGATTAGCTCAGTGAATAATTAACCCTCTAAGCGCCAAAGTCGCAAAATTGTGACAAGACGTCATACTTAATAAAATAGGCTGTAGATCCTAATATGGTGTAATATCTCATTTGTATTCCTTACCACTAGATGGCAGACATGTAGTACTTCGATTCTAGACCAAAATGATGTCATGGTCCTATTCAAAGTGTTCGAGCAAATAGCAGAGCAAATGAGCTATTGTGTCATTGATGCGGAAGCAGTTCAGTTCAGAGCATCTGAGTAAATTGTGAGATTTGTGAGAGAAAATCGCCAAATGACTAATAAAAAGTTGTACCGTGAGGATGTGTTGCAAATGTTATTTGCTGATTCTGACTCTGAAGGGGAATATTTGCCTTTTTGCTGTTGCTAGAGGTAGAGGCAGCGAGGGGTAGCGAGAAATAGGGTTTGGAAGTAGCACTAGATCTTTGGATCCAGCGCCCCAAAAAGGTGGGAGTGGCTGTGGTAGACGTGGCCGTGCTGTGCGTGGGAGAGCGGGAGACGTGGTAGAGGCAGCAGGGGTGATGAATAGGGCTGGAAATAGCGATGAAAATGGTGGCTGGGTTTTTCTGAGAAATGAAGTGTATCAGTACTGGATCAAATGCTTTGATGAGCCTGTTGGTTATCTAGGAGAGAAAGATTTGACCAGTGCTGCACCCTTACAAAGTACAGGTGCAATCAGTGTGGGGTAGGTCTGTGCGCTGAGCCATGCAATGAGAGGTACCATACTCAAGAACTATAAACTGTGTCACCTATATACAAAAACATAGGGGACCCGGGCTAGAACAAGCAGACGTTGGAGTGATACAAAAAAAAATTGTTGTGAAAGGGCATTTTTTCCGTGTAGCCACCCCAATTACCAGTACAATATCTCATGGTTCTCAACCAATCAAATTTCAGAGATTCAGTTGTTATCTCTTTTTATTTATATATATATATAGAGAGAGATTATCAACTAATCTCTAGAAATTGATATCCTGGCAACCAGTCACAACACCTTATCAATGTGGAGTTTGTCAAATTAGAAATTTTCCTTTAAGAGGTTCCAAAGGGAGTTTCTGCAGTGCATGCCATAAAATAACCATTTTGGGTTCCCCAAAGAACTTTTCAAACAACAGTTATTTTTTGTGTGTGTGTATGTGTGCGTGTAAATTGTAAAGAACATTTTTATCATCTTTTTTCACTAAATGAACCTTTAAGGGTTATATGGATGTTGAAGGATCTTCATGGAATCATGGATGCCAAAAAATAACCTTTATGTTTAAGAGTGCAGTGTCATGTTATTTGGAATTTATTTATTTCACATAGGTATACAAAAGTGACATGAGACATGATTGTCTGAGCAGTGGATAATGAAAAGAACAGAATCCTGACAGAACACAAAAGGGTCACCAATGTATATATTGATATATTTTTTAAAATCTTTAATGATGGCCAAGATCGCAATGTCAGGGGCAAAGAATAATTTTAAAAAGCACTACAGGTCATGAGCTTAGCATTAAACGTAAAGAAGCAACAATTAGTATTTACATTTCAAGATAATGAAACATTTCAGTTAAGGCTAGCTTCAGAGTCTGATACTATCGTTCATATTCCTGTCCAGCTCCACGTCTTCCCATGGGCCCTAAATGTCTACACTATCACTCCGTTCATTTTTAATTTAAGGTCTTGCAGTATTACTGAATTCTTCTGTGATGGTGAAAGTTCTGGAGCTGGTCATTGCTAAGCCCACGGGCTCTGTCAATACACTGGCCTTGTCTTCATCTTTAGTGAGGGTTTGTTCAACATGTGTTCCAAGACTCGAGGCCCATTACAAACCTGTTTGCTGTGCCTATTCACAACTGTGCATGTCCTATATGTGTTGCTGGTAGACACTTGTTGGGATCTAACAATTTCTTCACACTTTGTACTCTATGGAATTGTGAAGAACATTTGAAGGTGTGTTCAAAAAACCCTTCCAATATGCCACACTCTGTCATGTGCCAATAGAAACCAACATTAGCCAAGACAGTATATCAGAATGAAATAAAGATGTGTAGATTGGTTTTGGATCACAGCGCTGGGCAGGAAAATGTCTTTATAAAATAGTAATTTCCTGGTTATGAGGCTGAAGTAAAAGGGGGAAAATGAAATTAAACCTGAGATATTTGATCGTTAATGATGGCTGTGGGGCTCTGCAAATGCTTGCCAAAAGATTGTTGTCTTTTTCTTCATAAAGCCATTTAATCTCATCTTATCTGTGCATGTCAAATCACTGGAAATTGGGTGGTTATTGCATTAGTTAGTGGTTTTGGCTAAATCAAGAATCCCTATCACTGTTTTGCTCAATTGTTTTTAAATGTCGTTAAAATAATTATCTGGAGGTTCCTTAAAAAACGCTTGACCTGAATGTGTTCTTCAGTTTCATGAGACTCTAATTGGACATGCAGACAATAAAACTATGACTGATTGCTTATGTTCCACTATTGTAAGTTGATTTGGATAAAAGTGTGTGTACTGTAAAGGTAAAATGTAAATGTAAAACAGACTTACACTGAAGAGGCCAGAGAGACCAGAATATCATTGGCTGCATTTACACTGTCAACTAATTCCTATTTTCTCACCAGTATTTGGCACAGATCAGACCTTGTTGCATAAGTGTACAAACAGTTATGAGATCAGATTGTTTTTGGCATCAGATTTTAGCCACTTTGAAATGTGGTTGTAAATTAAATGCATTCCCAACTAACAAGCAACATTCTTAGAAGTTCTCTCAAAGTTGTGAGCACACATTCTTCCAGGAATGTTAATATAATTTTTTTGACAGTTATCATGGTCTTTAATAATTTTCTCAAACCGTTAGCACAATCAGTCAATCAATTAATCAATCAATCAATCAATCAATCAATCAATCTTCATGCGACGCTTTATTTCTGAAACTTTTTTTATTTGGATGTTCATCAACATTCAAAAGTAATGTTCCCAAACTGTTTGCAAAATTCTAAAATGGAATATTCCCTTAATGTTTGCACAAAAAATATCATAAACTTATAAACATAAAAAAACATAAAACAATTGACATTTTGAATGTTCAAGATGTAAATGTAATTTGTGACTAGTGTCTGATGAAAACCTGAAGGCATAGTTGATTCTGTTTGCCTTGACACACTTATGGTATAGGAGGATCTACAAATGTGCTGGTTTATTAAACCAGCTAATTATTTTTAGAGTGTAACGTTTCTTCTGTTGTTCAGAATTAGTATTACTGTTTATGTAGAATAATAATTTACAGGAAGACAGTTATGTTTCCCTTTTGGTTGTTCTTGCTTGTATGTAAGCATGCATTTCCACACCTGAATGTGGTACAGGTGCTTGTCCCTTCAAGGATATGTTCTCCCATGCACACTGATTAGGCTACATAAGGAAGCTGCACCAAATAGCAGTTCTATGACGTGTCTGAAATGACAACAGCAGCGTTCACTTTAAGATTCTGTATATTTCATGTGCATGCTTTGGTGAGTTTAGAGAGCATATCATTGATTGGTGCCACACAAACACTTTTATTTTCCTGACACGTTCTATGTCTTTTACTTTGAGGCTATTTTCAAAATAGCATACTACTCATACTTTTTTTCTGTAGTATATAGTATGTATATGTATATTGTATGCGAGGGGCGACGGAACAGGGGCATGCTCTATCACAGTTAAACAGTACTGAGAAATCCTTGTGTCAATGGAGATTACTGTATGCCAACCAGAGAATAATTTTCTGTGATATTTCAGCAGTCATGTATGTTTTCTATCACAGGTTTCTGTTTTTCCTGCTTGGAATCAAGAAGCAATGCCATATTTGTGAACGGATCACTCTTTTGATCTAATCAGTCGAACAGGTTTACAGAAAGATCTGAAATTGTTCATGACTCAGTTTGATTCAATAGGACAGTTCACTCATGCGCTGAATCAGTTGCAACAGTTTCTCACACCAAATTTGTGATAGGATATTTGATAAGACAGAAAAGTCTTATTAAAATAAAAAGATATTTTCCTGCAATCCATTGTAGGAAACAAACAGCATGTATTGCAGGTAAATATGATTTATATCTATTTAAACCAAAAACAGTAATAAAAAAGGAGCAAAAAATACGGGCACACTATTTTGTTGCAGGCTAGTACTGATGAAAGGCTAGAAATGCCCCTGCTATGTGCCACATTGCAGTGTACTCAACTTGACCATGATCATCATTTTATTATAAAATTAAACATAACACTAATCTGAGATGTAAAGTTGTTACTGAAGCCTCTCTTCTGTTTACCCAGAAGGCTTTTCAATTCTTAGGCCATTTGCAAAATAATTTTCCCACTGCTTTCCACACTGAAACAAACACACTAGGCAATGTATGTATTATTTGATTTGGTAACTCATTAACATTTATAAAAGGTTAACACCAAAAGCCTCTCTTACGTCCTTTGCTATTTTCTGATGTGTTTATTTGGTCAAAATAGATGTCTTTGTTGAGTATTTATTACAGATCAGGGTGGCCAGGACAAGAGCAATATTTCCCGCACAGACACAGCGAGCAGTAAAGTTGTATGATATTAAGTGGCATGACAATGTAATCACTCCCTCATTCTGCTCCAGACTGTAGTCGGAAGCAGACGCAAACGAACTGATAACAAATAACAATTAAGTATTCATTTAGATATTTGATTATTCTGGAAATCCCATACTTTCAATTATTCATTCATCAGGGACCCACCAAGTTTTGTTTTGCTTTTTTTGAGGATCATGTTGGCGTCCCGTGGATTTTCACACTCACAAACTCGACCGTCAGTCTTTTTTTTTTTTTTTTTTGTTTAATCGTACACAACTCTGCTATTTGTCTCTGAAAAAAGTGTAGTTTACTTGTACTTCCCTATACAACTTGCTAAATCAGTGATAGACAGAAATCAGCAGATCACCAGTGAAGTGCCTACTGCTCCATTCATCCAGGTGCCTTTTGTTGGATCTATCCTGGACACAGATTTGAGGTAACATCAGCCTCCACATGATCTACTAGTCATAATGAGTGTTCATAATAAATCAAATATAGCAAATTGATTTGTCAAGTAAGAATGTATCATGTCAATTACATAATTAAACAATTAGAAGCCAATTCAGAAAGGATAATGCAATTGTGAATCACACATGGCATTTCTTATTTTCCTGCACATGGATTATGAGTGTTCCATGCACAAATTCAACATAGTCACGCATGTAAAATTTAAACTGTTGGACAGTTCCAGTTCCAGTGTTACAGTTATTCTAATTTTACACAAGACACATTGTCTAGAATGCATAGCATCTACAACATTTTACCTAAGTATTTCACACACTTATGGTAAACCAGTTGTGTGTTTTTAAAGAATAAACTCAACTAGTGTATGTGTACATATAGTAGTACAAACAACCATAAAGTGTGTTCTATGAGCACAGTGTTTAACACAATTACACATTTGAAAATTAAAAGAAATGCATACTTGACTGCAGGGAGACACACAACAGCACGTGAGAGTTCTAGCGCAGAGCTTCAGAGACTAGCACACTGTGTGGGATTTTTCTGGTCATAGAATCCCCAGAAAGTGTTTTGCCATTTCACTAATATATCCAGACCAGAACAAAGCAATCTTCCAATCAGTTGTAAAAACATAAAATAACTTTAGGTTTGTCAGGATCTCATGACCCAAGGGTCAGACCTGGCTGGAGAAGGGAAAACATTCGCATCAGCCCCTGAGGAAGACACCCCTCAGCAGCAGAACAGAATTCTTCAAAAGTTTTAAATTTTTCTCACAATGTAAGTGAGTGCTGTGAATTCAGACCATTTTACCAATCACACTGCGACCTTTATAATGATACTAAACATAAAGGGGAAAAACAACTGATTTAGAAGATAAAACATATGTTGTATGTAGATATTCTTATTGAACTTACAGTGAAGCATGTGGGGGAGAAGAGTGAAAGTGGAGAGGGGAGAGGGGGGTCATAAATGAGCAATGAGAGACGTTTGGGCAAGGTGGTGTCATTTGCTCTTTCTTGAGATCTTTTCTCCAGATTAGTGAGTTTTATTGTTTTGTTGCATGGCATCTGTTTTGTGAGAGTTGGGAGATCATTTCGGGTCTTACAGAGTCTTGATAAACGTGTTCTGTCCTAAGAGCGAGGAGCGGGAATGAAGCAGACCCCCTTCTGCGCTGGCAGCACTGAGCCGCAAAGATGTGAAGACCCCTCGTAACAGTGTTGTTAAATGGCATGTGTGTTTCCGGCCTTCCTCTCCCCCCCCCCCCCCAGTTTTGGTGCCCCTGCCGCTCAGCCAGCAATTCATCGCCCGTGACCCCAGCGAGATGCTCCGCCACTTCATTTCCCTGTGCTGCAAATCCATCCCCATCCCCCTTCACCCAGATTTTTCTCAACCAGTTTCTCCACTCTGTGCCTCTCTGGTGCACCAATATGTCTTAACCAATCAACTCAAAGAATCCTGATTTCCTGCCACATACATTTCAGTGATATAAATGGAAACGGAGTGAGTGCATGTCTAATACAAAAGTCTGCATCTGCCTGTCAAGAATTGTGTGACGGGCCCCGCTGTCTCCAGAATCGCACACACACATCTGAGGAATAGCACAGCTATAAACAAAGATGAGATGTGCAATGAGAACTGTCCATGACTTTTTAATGTCAGTATGATTCACAGTTCCAGTGCTCTTTTAAAAGTCAGAGTTTGGATGTGTTGGATGTGTCAGGAAAAAAAGAATGTGTTTGTGTATTTTGCAATTCAGTGCTTGGAAAGCTACACAAACTAGTAGGGGTGTAACGGATCGTAGATGATCCGTGATCCGTACGGATCAGGCTGCACGGTTCAGCACGCATGTGATTCGCTGATTAACTGTTAAGTTATAGAGTTAACATTTATCATTTGCACATGTTTTGTCTAGTCAGTTTACACATTCAAGCAATTTTAACTTGCGCGCTGTTTTCTGTGCGCTCAGTCGCTGCCGCAGACACCCGAAGCGTGCGCACACAGAGAGAGAGAGACACTGCGTGAACAGTGAATAGATTCCTCTTTCACATACACACAAAGTTATGTTAAAATACCGGTTTTGGCAAGTATTCTAGTAAACACAGTCGGTTATGTCTTAAAGCGGTGAACGTGTAAACAGATTGAGAAAAAAAAAATGGATGTGTGTCAGTATTAGGTCCGTGCATTTGGACTTAAAGAGACGGCAGCCAATAAATACCTGTTTCTGTCTGCTAATCAAATAACACCACAGCTCTAACAAAGATTATTCTGTATTTAACTTGTGCAGTAAGCACTATTGTGTTATTTTACACTTGATTATTACATCTCTGCACCTGAATGCTACTGTTACTTTGTAGCTGTGTTTTGTTGTATTCATCTATGCTTGTAATTTGTGTAATTGTTCTTGTTTTATTCCTAACTTTATTAGTTAAGCTAGTAGTTTTTGCTGTGGTGTAGAAGTACTTAAAGTAAGCTTTCACTATTTTTTTTTTATTGCTGATCCGAAAAATGATCCGCTCCGTGACCCAAAATCCGTAATATCATCCGAACCGTGAGTTTTGTGATCCGTTGCACCACTACAAACTAGACATTCCATTAGAAGAAATTGAGGGTGGGGACACCCACACTTACCTCCTCTACGACGCTGAATCAAATTAATGCATTGAGAATTGATTGGATGGTTAAGTGGCCACTACATAACAGGTTGTTGGAGCGAATGGGTTCGAAACAATGGGTCAAAGTTCTGCTGGTTTTGATAAGCGAATGAGACGCATTGCAAATTGCATATACGTGAGAGGTGTATGCAACTGGCACTATAAATGGGAATGTTAATGGTTATCATACAACATTGGGCTTGGTGACATTAGCGGAAAAGGAACGTTTTTGCTTACAAGAACTTGTTTTTTTTTTGGAATAACATGCACCAAATAGTCCACAATAAGACCTGGAACAATGATAGATATATCGGATAGATTGGTCTGTCAATAGGTTTGGTTGTCTCAGCTGCACAACAGCAAAACAGGGGTGCAATTCCCATACACTGACATTTACTCATTAAACATTGAAGAATTTAGCTAGTCACAATGATTCCTGAAATCATAGTAAGATGGTTGCACCTCCGTCGTTTGAACCATGTTAGTTCAACAATATAGGACTGTTGTTAATGACTTCACACACAGATTGGGGAGTAATAACTTCTGATAATTAACTGACTCAAGATCACAATTAATGTGATATTATTGAAGTCCATTTACACAAATAACAGAAGGGCATTTATTTTTTATCACGTTAACATGCAGTATGTAATTGCTGTAAAATATACTCCTGTATACATGCAGTTCATTCAGTCAGCAGCTTTCTCTAGAGCATAATATATCTGTATAGAACATAGTAGGCCTATCTGAAAGCTACGTCAAGTTAGCTTGAGTCAAAGAGCCTAATCTGTTGTCATACTAACTAGTTTTTCCTTATAAATTGAGCAGCTTAATCAAAGTCTTCTGAAAATTGTTGTATATGGTGAATAGATATAATTAAGGCTTTTATTCACATTTTCATGTATTAAATGCGCATACACAGAATACATCAAATATGGCAAACGAAAGCCAAATGCCCTTGCTTGACTCAACAAACAAACCTCAATGGTTGTTGCATGTTATCCAAGCAACATTAGGCTTTCATTAAACCAATATTGATGTACTCTATTTATGTGCTGATCAGTGTTTATATGTCTGTTTATTTGTCTGAATTATGTCTGTTCACAATACAAATCAATTTATTTATATGGATTATATTTACAATGTCTTTATGAACTTTCTGAAGCATCGAAGTTTTGGAGGTATGGACTTTCAGTGAAGGGGATATACATCTTTCAGATTTCATAAAAAATATCTTCATTTATGTTTTGAAAATTATTAAAAGTTTTAAAAAAGAATATGTAATTGACAACTTTGAAAATGAAAAACTCATACTAACTAGAATTAGAATGCTTCTAAATCACTGGTCAAGAGCTATAGTTCCAACCACACAAGTTATTGTTGTTATGCTGTTTGGAAATGTTTGTTGGAACTATGGTTTTAGATATCATAGAATCATCAACTGTTGGCAACAATTTGCAACCATAGTTGGATAACAAGGCTTTGGGGAAATGCATCCCCAGATCTTTCAGAGACTTTCATTTTGTAATAACGATTAGGTTGTTTGAGGCTTTTTATTTAATTACACAATCAGGAAGAAGCCTGACGTAGAGCAAAATGTGCAAGTCTGAATTACTGAGAAACTCAGAAACAACCAGATGGCCGTTGCAACAGTAAGCATTAAATCTAGAGCAAAGTTTCTAAGGAGAAAATCTCTCTTTCTCTCTCTCTCTGTGTGCTTTTTTTATGAACTTACCATCTAGAATGATGGACATGTTACTGCAGCTTCTACTCTGCAGTGTTACATCAAATTAAGCACCACAGACTTGGGCTAACACCTCAAGAATGGCTGTTTCTCCAGCTGTTTCAGTAGAATTGTCCTTGAAAAAAATAACTACAAGACTAGGACATTGCAATTTATATGCTTTAAGCGTATTACCCATTCGTGTGTTCAGTTCAAAAGAAAAGGAGTGAAATGCTTAATCCATTAACCCTCTGGGGTCTGAGGGTGTTTTGGGCCCTGGAGAAGTTTTGCCATGTCCTGACATTTGTGTTTTTTCAGTTGCTAATAAACATTTTAATGACGAAATTTGAGCACCATAATCAGCACAAACTGGGCTACAATAATATGTGGGCAGCATGTATGTATGCGATTGTGTTTTTGAGAAAACAATGTTTATGCGTGCTTAGTGAAAAACTAAAAATGTTACCCCCCGTCACGACCGAAACAAGGCCACAAAACACATACAGAATGTCTCGGTTACGTATGGTAACCCTCGTTCCCTGAAGGAGAGATCGGAGACGTCACGTCGGAGGACCGACGATTTGGGATTTCGCTTAGAGGGACCAATCTACTTCTAGTGTAAACTAAAAGAGCCAATGCACATTGGCATGTAATTATTGCATCCAGCTGCCGCTGATCACAGCGTGCGTATAAGTAGGCAGCAGATGCAGCGCATATTCAGGTTTTCGCTGAGGAGCCGAGCCGGTGACCCGGCTGGGCTTGCACAAGAGGACCAGCTACTGCTACTATGGCACTACCCAATGATTAAGACTGGATAACACTGGGAAAACGTACACGTTCTACTTGGAACAGGGACGTTACAGAAACTCCAACCTTCCCGAAGGAGGTTTCGGAAGCAATACACATATGAACATTCATTGGGTGCATATGGAAGAATGGAGGTGAATGAACCCTCTTGGAATGGCAGAAGTCAGCCGGGGAAACACGGGCTCAAGGCTAAACCGTGGACTTTACACATATGAGATCAACTTAGGTCTTACATATGGAACCCAGACTTCTACCGGTTCTCGAGGATTCAACGAGTGAAGGCATGGCGCCGGACGCTCCGCCACGTCTGGCTTCCGAGGGGACGGAGGAAATTCAACCGGGTCTACTATAGGGACTCCTCGGAGTGATTTGAGCACGCCCCTAAGTGCTTCTACCCGTTTGAGGTGTGAACACAGGAGGATACCGGCTCCACATGAAGTCTATAAAATCTGGCAAACGTGTTAGGGGTCGCCCAGCCTGCAGCCCTACAGATATCCGCCAGCTAGGCGCCACGAGCCACGCGCCCAGGAGGATGCAACACTTCTGGTTGAGTGAGCTCGCAACATGAACGGGCAGGGCACACCCTGTGCCCGATAAGCCAAGGTGATGGCATCCACTATCCAATGGGCCACCCTCTGCTTGGAGACGGCATTCCCCTCCTGCCGGCCTCCGTAACAGACAAAGAACTGGTCTGAGGTCCTGAAGCTCTGCGTCCGGTCTACGTAGCACCTTAAGCCTCGGACGGGACAGAGCAAAACTAGGGCTGGGTCTGCCTCCTCCTGTCTCTGAGTCAGTAAATCCTTCCTCAAAGGAATCGGCCAAATAGGGGCTGTCGCGAGGACCATCAGTTCCGGGAACCAGGTCCGGGAAGGCCAAAAGGGTGCCAACCGCAGGACCTGCTCCTCGTCCTCCCTGAACTCGCACAGCAACTGTGCAAGAAGGCTCGCTGGGGGAAACGCATACTTGCGAAGGACCCGCGGCCAGCTGTGTGCCAGAGCGACCGTGCCGAGTGTTCCGTCGGTCAGGACGAAGAACAACTGGCAGTGAGAGGTTTCGGGAGAGGCAAACAGGTCTACCTGAGCATCCCAAAAGCGCCTCCAAATCAGCTGGACTGTCTCAGGTTGGAGTCGCCATTCTCCCGGTCGAGCGGCAGCCAGGACAGCTCGTTGGCTGCCCCGGTTGAGCAGCCCAGGAATGTGTACAGCACGAAGCGACCTCAGATGCTTTTGACTCCAGAGGAGGAGGTGGCGGACTAGTTGCTATAAGTGACGGGAGCGCAGACCACCTGGTCGGTTGATGTACGCAACGGTTGCTGTGTTGTCCATGCGGACTAGTACATGCTTGCCTCGTAAGCGCCCTTTGAGACGGCTCAGTGCAAGGTGCACTGCCAGTAACTCGAGGCAGTTGATATGCCAGTGCAGTTGGGGGCCCGTCCAAAACCCCGACACTGCGTGCCCGTTGTACGTGGCCCCACAGCCGGTGGTTGAGGCATCCGTGCAAACCACAGCAAGCCTGGAGACCTGCTCCAGGGGCACTACTGCCCAGAGGAACGCAAGGTCTGACCACAGGGTAAAGGTTTGGCGGCAGGCTGGTGTAACTTGGACCCGGAAGTTGCCGCGTTGCCACGCCCACCTCGGATCTCTGCCATGGAGCCAGTGCTGCAGCGGTCGCATATGGAGCAGCCCCAGCGGCGTGACTTCCGCCGTAGCTGCCATATGCCCCAGGAGTCTCTGAAATTGTTTCAGTGGGACCGCTGTCCTGCTCTTGAATGTATTCAGGCAGTTCAACACCGACTGAGTACGTTCCTGCGTGAGGCGTGCTGTCTTTTCGATCGAGTCCAACTCCATACCGAGAAAAGAAATCCTCTGCGTCGGGGAGTGAGGAGGTTTCCCTTGCTCTTGTCCCAGTGACCCGAAGGCCCCCAACAGGCTGATTGTAGTCGAAAAAGTACCAAATCCCTGTGTTCGCACAACTGCGCTCGGGACTGGTCCAATATGAGCCAGTCGTCAAGTTAGTTGAGAATGCGAATGCCCTGTTCTCTCATTGGAAGAAGGGCTGCCTCCGTAACTTTCGTAAAGGTACGGGGCGACAGGGACAGCCGAAGGGCAGGAACTTGTACTGGTATGCCTGCCCCTCGAACGCGAACCGCAGAAATTTATCAAAAAGGATCGAAACATGGAAGTACGCGTCCTTCAGATCGATCGCTGCAAACCAATATCAGGGACGGATGCACCTGAAGATGCACTTCTGCATGAGCATCTTGAACGGGAGGGAAGGGCCCTGGTGTCAAGACGCGCAGAAGCTCCAAGATCGGTCTCACCCACCGCGGCTGCCAGTAGGACTGCGAGCTCTTGCACGCCAAGACAGGAGGCATTCTGTTGCTTTATGAATTAAAGTGGATTGCCCCTGAAACTTGGGAGGTGCGGCCGTGGCGAACTGAATCGGCAGGATTAGCGAGCCGCTGACGGTCGAAGGAAGGAGCCATCGAGACAAGCTGGGTAGCTCTAGCCAGGCTCCCAAACACCGCGTAAGTGGCATCAACGGAACTACAGGTGTACCTGCAGTGGGGAAGCGCGGAAGAACGGAGGGACCCGGCCCGGGCGTCTCTTTGCCTGTCCGAGGCGGGGTCTGGGTGTGTGTAAAACTGACCTGCATTCGAGCAGAGGGTGAGTGGGTAGTCCGTTGGTTCGTCCTCCAGATCCGCCCACTGATTGCCCAATGGCAAAAAAGAGGAGGGGAGGTGTGTGATACGGCTCTGGATCGTTTCACAACCCCTCGTCCATCAGGGGACCAGAGGTAGAAGAAAGGCCTTTTTGTTCGAGGTCTTTGGGTACCACTGACCGCGCTAAGGTCAGGTGGCGAAAAAAAGGAAACAAAAGTTCTCCGCCCGGGCCCCCTCCGGGGGATGGCGAGTGAGGTGGTGCCTTCAACATTCCCCGAAGAGCAACTCCTCCATCTTCTCGTCCCCCGTCTCTAGGGCCTCTTGATCTTCGCTCTACGTTCAGGTCTGGGGGGGGGGGCGGGGGGGCGGCCGGACGGGCAGGGCATCTGCCCTGCGGAGGCTCTCTGCGACAATTTTGCTGGATGGCATGCTTCGGACGCTGCGCAGGTGCCGGCCCTCGGCGACGAGAGGATGAGGGGCTCCCGCGTACGCCCTCGCTGGACCCCCATCGAGGGTGGGGAGGGAGGATGAGCAACTGGGCTGGTTTCTGGCAGTGAAAGGTGCTGTCTCAGGGCCTCTTGCTCTTTCGCTTACCATCAGGTCTGGCGGGGGCCTGGGCGGGCGGTGCGGCTGCCCTGAGGCCGGCTCCTCGGCACAGTTTTGCTGGAGGCAGCTGCGGACGCTGCGCCGGGGGCCACCCTTGGCGACGAGCGGGCGGAAGCGCTGCCACCGGCCGGAGGGCCGGTGGACCGGCTAGCAGTGGCAAGCCGGGGCAGGATTTGTACCTGATGGATCAGTCGCTTTTTGAGGCAGCGGAGAAAATGGGGGGCGAGTTCCCACAGTGTTGCCGAACTAGGCCAGGCTGGGACACAGGGCGTCAAGAATCTTGTTTGTCCGGTCTCTCGCATGTCGCGCCAGACAAGCCAGGATGTGGGCTCCTGGACACAAGTGGACTTGCTACGACCAGAGACGGACTGTAACCTTCGTAGCTCGTAGCACGAGGTCCATCGCGGTGCTGAGTTCTTTGAGAACTTCCGGGTCGTGTCCACCCTTGTGCAAGTCCCTCAGTGCTTTAGCCTGGTGCACTTGCAGTAACGCTGAAGCGTGTAAGGTGGACGCAGCTTCTCCACAGGCTGTATAGGCAGTGTCGATCAAGGCCGATGAGTGCCTACAGGCCCAGGAGGGGAGCAGCGGTTTGCCCAGCCAAGTGGTAGCGGCATTTGGACACAATTGCATCGCAACTGACCGCTCCACCTGGGGAACTCCCGCGTACCCCCGCGCTAGACCCCCATCAAGGGTGGTGAGGGAGGATGGGCCACCGGGCCGGTTTCTGGCAGTGAAAGGTACCCTCCACGACCCAGCGATCTCATTATGCACCTCCGGGAAGAAAGGCACCGAAGCGGGGCGCTGAGAACCAGCGCGAGCAACCCCAAGAAACCCAAATCCCAGGAGCCCAGAGGGCCAGGCAATGCGACGCCCCCATCTTTCAACCATAGAGAAATCCGGATCAGCCTCCGATGCTGCAACCGACATCTGGTCGTCGGGGGGAGCCTCGGAAGAAACAGGTGGTACCCCCCGGGAGGGTCCAGCCTGCTCTTTTGAGAGCTCCGCTGGTTTCGAAGTGCCGGCTGGCTGGGGCATACCCGGAGGGGAATTCCTCACCGTGACATAAGACCAGTCCGCCCACTTGACAGAGGAACCGGGCGCCCCCAGGCTGCCGCCTGAGCGGAACCAGATATATGGCAGGGCACAGGGCACCTCCGCCCCCACTTGAGGGTAAACAGAGTCTGGTCAGCAACTCCGAGTGCTATACACCACGATGGGAACGCCATGATCATCCACGAAAGCAACTCCAGCATCTTCATGCCCAGAAACGAGAATGGCAGTCGAGTGTGACCATCACCCAGCGCCATGGTAACGACCGCCCACCTAGAAGAAAAACACAACGGACCTGGTACTACGAATCTTTTAAAAAGCGCTACTTTAAAAAGACGTTCCACACGTGAAGCTCTTTTAGATGGAAACTGCTCTTTTAGTGTGCTGAAGCGCACAGGGGGGCTGGCCTCTGCAACACACACAGTGGTGTGCTCCAGCCTGGGGGGTGAAACCAAACGAAACGGGGGAAACACCGCCGCTGAAGCGCCGTCCACCAGCATGAGAGCCCACGAAGAGCGTGCTTGACTGTAGTTTGTACTACTGTAGATACTTTGTCAGGAGCAGAACGATAGAACCGCTTGGCTCCGAAGTGAAAAGCTGAATATGCTCTGCATCTGCTGCTTACTTATACTCATGCTGTGATCAGCATCAGCTGGATGAAATAATCGCATGCCAATGTGCAATGGCTCGTTTAGTTTACACTCAAAGTAAATTGGTCCCTCTAAGCGAGATCCCAAATCGTCGGTCCTCCGACGTGACGTCGAGGAGTGACCGACTGAAAGGGAACATTTGTTCACAAGACTTTTGAGAACTGGTCTTGAAGTCTAGAGTTTTTGCTTCAGAATGATGTAAAACTCATCTTGTTTACTCACTCACAGAAAAAAATATATTGATTTAAATTTTCTAAGGCACTTTTTGTGTAGAAAAGGAATATGAGAGGGGGCGTGAATGGTCATGTATAATGATGTGATTCACACCTGAGAAGACCCAATAGGCATGACTGAAAATGAGCTGCATAATGAGCCTTTCAGTCAGGTGAGTGACTGAGAGGGAATTGCTACAAGAAAGAATGAGGAAAAATAAATGTATCTATTTTTTGTTTGTAGTTTATTTAGAATATATATAACTATCACATCATTTTGGGAGTGTGTGCATCACATGGTCTTAGTTGTGGTCCAGGCTCTTGTGCGGGGCATGAATCTCAGAGCCTGTGGAACATGTCAACTTCAGTCTTTGTTTTCCATGACCAAGTGGGCTGCTTATTTGTTTTGGCTCTCTTTGCAACAGGTTCTTTTATTCTCACTTTTATTCTCACATCTGAAATAAAAAAATAAGCATGCTGTTTACACAAACTACATTATTAACATTATTGTGATGTTCACTGATACTAGTACTAATTTATCGAAACAAAGAACATAATTACCACATAGCAAACATATTTTACCATGCAGTAAATAAATCAAATGAAAGTAACATCTGTAAAATAGTGAATGCACACTTACTCTAAGATTCTGAACGGAGTTGAAAACAAGTGCCCCCTTACTGTGAGAGATGCAGGTGAAGGCAAGAGTGGTGTATTCCCCACAGTACCTTGGTATAGTATGCATACTTCATGAGAAAAAAATGCCAGTTCTTACATTTTAACACTATCAACCACAAACAATATTACCACATATTCTAGGAATAATAAAATTACAATTACTATACTGTGCACTTACTCAGTATGATTTTCCAGCGAATTTAAAACTGAAGGACATGCGTGTGCCTTTCTTGTGCAAGATGCCAGTGATGCAGCCACAGTCCTAAACGAAAATTAAAACAGTTTCAAACATTTCAGCATCATTACTCCATAAGACACGGTATAACACATTCAAAATATTTACACAAGAGCAGATATTCATGAACAGAAGCTAAGTTACATTCATAAACAAGCATGCTTTGCATGTAGGCCTATAAAATCCAAAAACTATAGTTATAAACATATATGGCTACATTCGTGAACCGAGAATATTCTATCACAGTAAAGTTTTGACTAATCATTCTTACTGACACTAGGCTAGTAACATTATAACTAATATTACTTTTCTATCGTTTTTCTGTCTGTTATAGAACATAAAAACATCGTGACATTTAGATGCTGTGAATGAAACTTAATGTTTCACTTGATTATACATTTAGTCAGGAATTACAGTTTATAAAAAGTCTAACTAGTAAAATGTGTACAAGTTATGTGAAAACTAATACAAGTAGGTTAATAAAAAAAAAGACTTACTCGTGTTTATGATCACTGCTGGATCAAGCCGCTGCATTGTTTTTTCCTGAGGTAATCCAAAGCTTCTTGAGGTGAATTCTGTCTTATTCCTCTCAGCGCGATCGTCTTTTGCGAACACGAGTAAGATTAAAAAGCTGAGTTTGCTGCTTTGTTGCTGTGATTGTGGCGTGGGTTTCACACGCCACAACGT
This sequence comes from Sinocyclocheilus anophthalmus, assembly GCA_018155175.1. Classification (NCBI taxonomy): domain Eukaryota; kingdom Metazoa; phylum Chordata; class Actinopteri; order Cypriniformes; family Cyprinidae; genus Sinocyclocheilus; species Sinocyclocheilus anophthalmus. The sequence goes on along the minus strand of JADLZN010005462.1, from coordinate 121,252 downwards.
TCAGGGACGATATAATATCTATAGCTCGCTCAGCGCGTGGGCGTGGTCGCATTAGATATAATGAAGGGAGACGTGAAAGACTGGACATCGCGTTGGTTTCATATGGATTACTTTATCACAGAATATTTGCTTTCGATAAGACTTGCTTGGTTTAAAAGTAGACATGTCAAGCTTTATATAGATATATCTCATGTCTCTTTGTTGTGTATTTGCTGAGTTACAGTTCATTTTAATTACGCGTTTCTAAATGAAGATCACGCAGATCAAATATTTAACACATATACAGATGTGTTAAACACCAAATATTAATCATAAAACATAATGTGTTATTGTTCCCAGCCCTATTTTTTTGTTTTTGTTTTTTCATCTTGTATTGTGCTTTAAACATAATTACACAAAGAAAACCCCTTCTGCAAGCTAATCACATATGCATGGCTGTGACGTAATAAGTAGTCAGTGCTGGGCAGTGTTCATGAAGTGCTTTATCTTTGCTTGAATAAGAAAGTGAGAGACTGAAACAGCAAGAGCAATTTAACTCCCGGCCACGATATATCGATTAACTAAGTGGAGAGAAGAAAGTGAATAACAACATATGAAATATAGAGCATTTAATCGGAGTTGTTTTTCCTGCCTGATGCACCCACGTATGATTACAAAGCCATTCAGGTCAGGAGAGGTGGTAAGGATGAAGAGCGCCCAATTTACAGAGCACAAAAGGAGAAGAGAGGAAAAAGGGAAGAGCCTGTTCAGTCAAACGACAATTATTGTGAATATATTAACACATGGTCGACCAATGGCGCCGACGCTGGGGCTCCTCTCCGTGTGTACAGTTTGCCCGCGGTTGTTTTTTAGTTTTTGAGTAGTTTGTCCTGTCGTTTAGGTATATCACTCCCCTGAAAATCGGTTTCACCAGAGACGAATTGGGGGGACATTTCACAAGAGGAAGGTAACAGAGACCGACACGAATTTCAACCGGTTTTAGACTTATTACGCACTGTTTGTACTGGAACATGTAATGTCAGGGGGAGCCGTGAGCGCCTGGGATATCAAACGGACTTCAGGACGCGCAGATCAGGAGGGAAGCGAACCGCGGGAAAAGGGGCTCGAACGTCCGGGCAGTGCGTCGTCAAAGATCAAGACAGGCGGGAGTCAGCGACCGCCGTGGCCTAGTCATCAATTGGCTTGGGAAAACCGCCCTCCCGCTCTTACCCAACAAGACCAGTCCGAACTCATTCTGCTCTCACGGACAAATAACGGGGATTTTTCTAACGCTTGCCGCGTGCTGGTTATTCACGGGGGAGAAACATGGCATGACTAACGACGCCATTCCCGGATCAGCGCGCTTGAGTTTCCGGGTTTTCAGCCCTGTTACTCTAGAAGGCAGTTGCGATCGCAAGATCAACAGGGGGGAAAAATTCACAGCCCGGTACGTGGCGGAGACATCTTTTACACAAGAGATTGGCTGTGGCTGGTACAGATGTAACTGTGTTAAAAGAAGATTGCTGTTCAGATTAGGAAGTGTCTCGCTCGGTTCATTCTCGGCAGGTGTCGTACATTCACCTAGCGCAAAAGCACACCGTGAGCTATCCGCTTTACCAGAAATCTTAGTCTTCTGATTGATTCACTCGAACCAACACCACAACAACCACGCCGTGACTCTGGTTTTAACTCACTACCGGGGACTTTTAATAAAGCCTCAATCTCTCCTGACATGCTGGCAACTCTGCCAAACGATACAGTACAGCAAAACTTACAATGCCCAGCCTACGATAGAGCAGGTAATATAATGGCTTCACTGTTACACCACACTAAAAGATATGCATCATAAAATCACTCTGTCCAACCACGAGCTAGATTTGGGGCTCTCTGATAACATGATGTGTTATCTTATAACGAACCTACAAGGTCTTCAGAATAACTGAGAACTCAGCGTACTAACCCACCTGTACATTAAGGACTGTAAAAAAAAGATGGAACAAATGATAAGCAGAGCAGGATGTTTACCAGCTTGTTTTGACCTCAATGGATGAGAGCGTTCTTTGAGCTGCCTGCCACCGATCTGGGAGATCAACAGAGACTTGTAAACAATCTGTATATCAGTTTTCTGACGAAGACATGTGGCAATGTCTACCAGGGACCAACTTAAATCTTACAACAATGGGACAAAACCGAATGGGTGCTACTGCCAAAAACTGATGACAGCTCCGTACAGCAGCCAAAGAACGAAGTGACTCACTAGAAGGGGGAATAATATTAGTGTATAAACAGGCTAAATAATACACACTGGAAAAAAGGAGGATCCGCGTTGGCAAAGAGGAAATTATTCAGAACAAAAAAAGGGAATGATAAATTACTCTCCAAGGTATGGAAGAGCTCAAGGCTAGTAGTCGTAGTGTGGAAAAGTCTACAAAGAACATCACCAATACACATGAAACCATCCCCCCAGCCACTGCGCCACTGAAGAGGATCGAAACACCTGGCAGACAGATATGACCGAGTTCTACTGCAGGTTTGAGAAAAGCACCTCAGTCAGCGACGCGTCCTACATCGTCAGGACGGTGACAGTCTGCTTTACAGACGGAGGACTCAGCAAGCAGCCTAGGCTCGTCTGGTGCAGTCCAAACAAACTCGTGCGGCATAACACGCTAAAAAACTGTGGAGATGACCGGTCGGACTTATCAGGAAGAAAGGGCGATCGAAAAACCACTCTGCACTCCCCCCACTCACCATCATGTACAGCACTGTGACTGCAGTGGAGTCAATCAGATTCCTGGGCACCACAATCTCTCATGACCTGAAGTGGGACAATCACATTGACTCCATGTAGGGGAAAAAAGGGACACAATGCAGAGGTTGATTCCTTCGCCGGTGAGAAGTTAAGACCCATGACAAGCCAGGAGAAGTCGACTGAAACCACCTAGTTTCTACTCACGCACATTATGATATATCTGGTCCCTCTGGCCACTTACACTCAAAGCTGCGTCTGGTTCAGTCAGCTACACAAATCTGACCTCATGGGACAGAGACTTCAGAGGGTAGTCGGAGAGATGTCTGAAATGTCGACAATGCATTGATACAAAACATTCATGCCTCTCCACAATGAAACTGTAATCGTTCCAAGTGAAGCACCAAAGGGGTGGCAAGACGAATCACTCTGGACCCCTAGCAAGCTAGGCCACCACTACTCTCTTTTGACTTTGGCGTCATCGTGGTCCAGGGCGACCTACAGAGGACTAGAGCACCCATGAAACGACAAGATACAGAGGGAGAACCGGTTTCGTTCCCTCGGACAAGTCCATCTCAATGAAGCACGACATGACAAATAACTGTGGAAAAACACACAATCCAGTATATTAACACTAGAAGATATGCGATTACACCTTATTTATCTACACACACACACTCAGTCTACAACTTTCAGAGGCAACCGTGATTTGCACATAATAGAACGTACACTACAACTGTCTATGTTATAAGCGACTGTACATTACAATGTACATTTCAGTCCATTGTTATTCCTAGTTACATTGTCAATTTTTTTTTTTGTGTGTGTGTTTTTTGTTCTGTCACTGTCATTCTGTTGCGCTGTGGAGCTTCTGTCACTAAAACAAGTTCCTCGTTTGTGTAAACATACCTGGCAATAAAAAAAAACTCATTCTCATTCTCATTCTAATAAAATTAAAGGGGTAAATCTCATTAAGAAATGTTTGACTCAAATTTCACCATGCCAAAATCAACATATATTCTATTCTATTATATTATATTTAGGGCTGGTAATTTAACGTGTTAATTAGATTAATTAATTACTAAAAATAATGTGTTAAAATTATTAACGCATTTAACACACTTGCCTTGCCCCAGACCTATGTGGGTCATATGACATTGCATACAGTTTATTGATGACAAATATTAGGCTGGGCAACAACTCACTGTGTGAAGGAGCCTAAAGAACGTAGTTAGAATGTCCCTAAAATTAAAAATATGGGGCAAAAATGCCCGTTTTAGTTTTTGTCTCATATTTACATAATATAGTTAAGCAATATCACATGAGCAAAGATGCAATATCACATGAGTGCAACGTGATACTGATTTATACAAACAATTCAGTAAGTTAGAAGTTAATATTGTGTTATTTTAGACACAATTTTGTCTGTTTTGCTTAATTTTGCCAACGAAAATACAAAGACAAAGCAGAACTGTTCATCTCCAAACAACACACAGCGGCATTATGTTTACATGCACGTTTTGAACAGAATTGTGTGGAAACTTGGGCGCGTGGGCCATTGGCATATGCGGCGGTGGATTTGAAAGCGGCGCTGTACATAAGATCGGGACGAATCCAAAAGTACCGCGAAGCAATTCAAAAGCCTAAGGTCGTCAGGCTCTTAATCGGTCTCGCGGACTTTGATGTGTACACCGATCGGTTGATGGTGCTCGATAAGCCTTCAAGTCGGAACAAGCTAATGATCAATGGACAACAAAAGAAACCATTTTACTTCACTCCTGAATAAATCAAGCCATTGAACGAATCAAATGAATGAAATAAATGACACATGACTAAATCATTAAGGACATTTACCACCACAACCTACTGGCAGTTAGTTTATTATTTACAGTATCATTTCATTAAAGAAATAATTTCATATTTCATACATCATTTACTCACCCTCATGGTCCAAAAGAAAAATTTGATCAAACAAAATATTTCTTGCTAAAACTACTTTTTGTAATGTCTGTTCGATGCTTTACACAACAATGACTTTAAATAATCTTTTGGGAGTAATTCGCAGCACAATTGTGTTTGCGAATACGTTGTGATTAATTAGATTAATTAAATCGCCACATCCATGTTAATTAATTAGATAACAAATGTGAATCTCTTACCAGCCCTAATTATATTATATGTATATTAATTATATTAAAAGGAAAAACAAATAGAAAATTATATTACATAATAAATCACATTCCATAACACCAGTCTAAAAAAAATAATAATAATAATTTGGGGCTGAAATACCACCTAGAACTGTTTTTGACAGTTTTCACGAGATTCACCCAAGAGCTTTTTTTTCTTCCACATTTGTATTCCATTGAGCACTGTGAAATGACAAGCAATGCATGTTTGAATTAAGAGTGTAGCTGTCAAACAAGATCAGGATAACAGTGACAAGTAGTGTGGGTTTGATATCCAGCAGCGTGCCTCCTGAGGGTCTGGACCACAGAATGATGATGTGTTTATTTCGTCTAATATAGATACAGGCCAGTGCAAAAAGCAGCTTTCTGCAGAGAGCCTTAACACTGCCCACAAACCCATTTGGATTTCCACACTGGCTCTGTCAAGCAATAAGCAATTCATGATTAGCTCACCCCTAGCCTCTTTCCCAGCAGGCACGACCCAAACCTGCTCGGAGCTACTCCCTAATCAATCATTAAAGCCAGATCGCAGTATCATTTGGTATTCCTTCGCATGTGTTCTTTCTGTTGGGTTTTCTTCACCTTAGTCCAATTGTATATTAAGCAGGAAGTCAGGAGTTAGACTGACCTGGCTCACTGAGGAGAAGTGGTGTGCCACTGCTCATCTAAAATACAGAACTTGGAAAACACTTTATTTTGATCATCAACTAACTAAGAAAAAGGAGGGACCTGGGCCATCTAGAGCCTGGCATATCACAAGTACTAAGGGATAGGTTATTTTGACCCCTAACACTCTAGAAACCAACTCCTGCATTAACTGCTTGACAAACACTCAATAAATGTGACTGTGTCACGTTTTGCAAAGTCCAAAGATGAAGACAGATCCAAAGTTTCCAACATGAAGGTATTCATAGGATTTATATAAAAAAAAAATTAAAAAAAGATTCAAACATGCTTAACAGTGTGTGCCATACACAAACAACAACCGACAATGAACTGAGGAAACAAATGAACTTAAGTATACTCAGAAAACGAACTAAAAGATGAACAGGTGTGATGATCAAATGAATTGCCATGGTAACTAAAGAGAGCGAGAAAGTAGAACAAAGACAACAGGAAATGAAACAAAACGAACTAAAAGTCCATGATAAGGAAAACTAAACTGACATTCTGAATGTCACTTTATTTTTAGTTTTTTTTAGGTAATTTTAGGTTATTGTACCTTTCAAAAGTTTAGGATTTAGTAAGATATTATTATTATTATTAATACTACTACTACTGCTACTACTACTAATTCTAAATTAATACTTTTATTATGCAAGGATGCATTAAACTGATCAAAAGTGGCAGTAAAGACTAAAGACAAAATTTATACCAAAAAAAATCTATTTCAAATAAAAGTTGTTCTTTTAAACTTTTTGACTATTTATCAAATAATCCTAAAAAATGTATCATGTTTACTCAAAAAAATATTAAGCAGCAAAACCATTTTCAACATTTATAATGATAAGAAATGTTTCTTGAGCACTAAATCAGCATATTAGAATGATTTCTGAAGGATCATGTGACAGACTGGAGTAATGGTGGTTAAATACAGATATCTCAAAATATATTTAAATAGCAAAGAGTTATTTTAAATTGTAGTATTTGACAATATTTTTGTTTTTACTGCATTTTGAATGGTAGTGTATGGATGGGCCTTTTCACCTTTAGTTAGTTAAGCACAATAAGAGAACAGACAGGAAACCATGGCATAGGAGAGATGGGAATTGGACCAGGAAAGAACCTAGAGCAGAGATTTGAACTCAGGTTGCCAAAATTACAACCACACCATATGTCAGAGCACTACCAACAAAGCTATTTCTCTGATATGCTACTTTTAAAGCTGTTGTAATATAGCTAATATAGACACACCTGTGACAGCACATCAATTCAATTACATGTTAATGTCACAAGTTGAAACGTGGCTTGGCAGCCATAAACAGGTACAATGACTAACCAGATGCACCATGACGCAGAATAAAGATATATTTTCCATGTTTGAACCAGCTGTGATAGCAATACATGATGAGTTACAGGGGATTCCATATTTGGAATGGTTTCTATTTCTGCGATATCTCGAGAACATTAACATACAAACAATGTGCCTAATAACAGTGAACGTGTTTATACAGTATGTGCACCAATATCCGCCCCCCCCCAAAATATGAAATAATAAATTAAGCGTTAGCTTTAGTTCTGGCAGATCACATGAGTCACGCTTGCATCAGCTGATTCTCAGCTGATCACATGTACCTATAGGAATACGACACCTATCGCGGCATTCCTATATAAGATCTATTCAGTATTATTCAGCAGCTTTTCAGTTTCAGCAGCTTTTCAGCTTGCTCAGGAGCAAATTAAGCATCGCTGCTCACAAATCAAACTGTTGCAGCGTGTTTCAGAACATCTGAAATCCACATCTAAGATAAGTGAATGCTGTTTTAATCCATATCGCTGTGTATATTACCTGGTCTGCTAATTGAGAGAGAAAAAAAAATCCAAAAATTAGCAGTTTTGGATCATTTGCAGGAGCAAAATATTAAGCATATTTGCAGCAGCATTTACCATAATCATAATTTCTGATCCGCTTGAATATATGCCCACACGGAGTAATGTGAGCATATGAGCATGAGAAATTAAGGTGATATGACATATGTTGATTAAATACATGATCAAACTGGCTGGAAGATAAGCTAGTCATTAATAATTTTTTTTTTTTAATCACTCGGTGGTTGCTTGGAAGGGTACGACTGAGCACTCAAATGGACTCAAGGGATTTAAATATAGTCCAATTATTCTAAGCAAGTGCAAGCAGCACTTTAAATTTTTTTTAAATTAAACTGAAAAAATAAAAAATATATTTAAATTAAATAAAAAATACACGTAACTACAGTTGTTTTCCTCTGGTTCCTCACTTGCTGAGCTTGGGGTGATGCTTCTCCCATAAATATATTATTAAGCAACATTTCCTGCTAAGTTTCTTATTTCATTCTCATTGTTAAATGCTATGTTGGGAAATATGCTATTGTCAAATATTGCTCATTGTTTAAGGCTAGTTCAGTAACATGTTGGTTTGCTAGGCACACTGTTGCTTTAGGCTTATTGGTTGTATTTTGACACACTGGTAACATTAACGTTACCCAGTTAAACTTACCACAGCTGAGGCTTGTTTTTAAATCTGTTTAAGGGATTGATATGTTCCGTGATATGAATCAGGCTTGCTGCTTAAGGCTCATCTAGTATTGAGGATGCGGTTTCATTAAACACATCCTGTGTGTATGATTATTTCCATCAAGCTGTGTTTAAGTCAGTGATATGCTGTTGCTTAAGCTAACTAGTGTATTGGTAATGTGCTTGATACTTAACTTGTATGTAGATTTTGCTACTAAAGGTGTTATTGATGCTAACGATTATCTGGATGGGGCAACATGTTGTTGCCTAAACTTCGGGGTATTGACCATATGCTGTACTGCATTAAAGGGGCATGCTGCTGTAAGGGAAACGGATCAATTTAGCTAAAAAGGAATCATTTAAGATTTTAAAGGGAATTTGGACAGAATCACTGTTTTACGGCTGATCACTGAGACGGCCAACGATTCATTGAACGAGCCGTATAACATAAATTCTGCAATGGATATTTATATCCAAAATATAGTGAAAACACTATTAATTAGCACAGTAACAAGATCGGCAGTTTAAGACATTAACTTGTAAGCACAAAACACAAGATACTTCTCTTTTCAATATAAATAAGGCTTTATTGAATAAATCTAAGACATATAAACACAATATAGCACATTAAACCCCACCCCACACGCATTCACACACAAGTTGCACGAAAAGAGAGTAAAGTGAGGAAACATAATTGGTTTAAGAGAACCCATGAAAATGTGCACAATCCTCAAGTTCTACAGTCCCAATACCCCGTGCAATGCATAAGATCGAACAACATCAATCAACTATTAACCTGGCGCCATTGAGTTCCTCAATGAGGTTCAAATTTATATTAAATGCACCAGTTCAGCTAGGATATGGGGGACTAGGGGGACTGCGGTTGCGTCCGGGTTCCCTTTGTGCGCTTGCAGAATGGGGTTCCGCTGTTGCTGATTGGCTGGAAGTCAGTATTGGAAGTTCAGTGGTTGGGCGTTGGCTGACGATGCAGAGCTGTGGTCTGGTTAAAGTTTTAGACGGCACTCGAGGCACGGCGTTAGGCAAAACGCAACTCAGAAGAACACGAAACTCTCAACGGAAAATAAAAGAAACTAAAGTAAAGAAATAGAAGTAAAGTTTGACGAGACTAGGTGGCGTTTCTCCTCATGGTTTTGGAGGAGCTGGCGTGTAAGCCAGAGCACGCTCAAAGAGCGCAAAAAGCGATGACTGAAAAGCACGGCTAGAAGCCATGACCAAAAAAGAAGAGGAAGAGAGAAGAAAAGATCGGGAAGAGAAGAGTGATTGAGGGTTGTCCATGAGTATTTAACTGGCTGTTGGGAACCCTCCCAAGTGGTTGTTTTTTGACCAACTAGATGTCGTCTTTGCTTGGGGTTATATTTGTCTACTCCCAATCGCAATAAATCAAAATGTTATCTCATCAGGCACATGGTCTGAGTTTTAACACTCTTGCAGAGTATACTTTTGGACATGATTCTATAAATAAAGAATATGCTTACATTGATGAAGATTGATGGAAAGACGATGAGAAAGAAACGTTTCAAGCAAGAAGATTCAAACACACACATACTAAACATGAATATGAACCTATAAGCTATTCAATAGTTATTCAAAATACATACACAATAAATGATTAAGACCTTATAGTCACATGTGGGTTACATACATATGGAGTTATGCATAGAAATTATTAAGTCCTTTTAGTGTCATTTAGATGCATGGAAAGGCAGTTTCTGTGCCATTCTGGGAATGTATGAAGACCAGAGATTAAGAGGTCTGTAAGGAATCTCTGAAAGTCTGTTCTTTGAAAGAGTTGGTTAGGCTTGCTTCAGACTGGCTAGTGCTAGGATCTGATTTATGAACATCCTGTTGTCTTGGGCCTCTGTGGAATTCGGCTCCTCGTGTTTCAACTATGTTTTGACCAAATCTTCGATTGTCTGATTCGGTCTGATATCCTCCACTGTCTTGTCAGTGCTTAGTAAGAAGAGCACCCCTTCACTGCTTCTCTTCTTAAAGGGCATGCTGCCCCAGTCAATGCTATTTCAGAAGGTCTTTTGCTTTAAAGCCATTAGGGTATTGGGATTTTGCTTGCTTGTTAGGGCTTATCTAGTGTTCAGTATGTTTGTCACTAGACTTGCTTGTTGCTTTAAGCTATTGATTGTTACTGCAAGTGCTGGTTCTTAGTTAAACTGTGCAACAGGTAGAAAGCTAAGTTTAAGCTGTTCGTTTAGGGCCCATCCGCTTTGAAAGTATGCTTGCTTGCAAGCTCACACTCGTATTGGGAATGTTATTTCCTTAAGTTAAGACTACTGCAACATGCTGTGATTAAGCATGCAAAGCTACTCTAGTGTATTGGTAATATCTTTTTGTCTTGCGGGACGCCAGGCGTGCAGATTGAGGACACTGTTAAAACAACGAGCACAACTGCAAGAGGGAGACGGGCAACCTGTAAACTGATAGTATTTGGAGTTATTATATGCTGTTGGTATAGACTTTTAAAACAAATGGATGCTGAAGAGCTTTAGGCCAGGTAGAATATGCAACTTTGATGTTTCATGCTTGCTCTAATTGCTGCAAGTACGCTAGTTTGCGGAAAACTAGGTGCCAATTCGAGGTGGTGTTTTACGGATCTTTTACAGGTATCGCATTAAAGGGCTGGCCGCTCTTCTTAACGGTCTTATTAAGAAAAGCACTTCTTCGCTGCTACACTCCTCCGGAAAGGGGCTTGCTGCACTTCTTAGATGATTATAAAGAAGAGCACCCCTTCGCTGCTACTCTCCTCAGGTAAGGGGCTTGCTGCTCTTCTTAGCAGCTTATAAAGAGCACCCCTTCGCTGCCTTCTCCTGTAAGTTGCTGCTGCCCCAGTCTCTGTTATTCCAGTAGGATATGCTTCTTTCAGAATGCCATCAGTTGTGGTTTCTGGGGGTTCTGGCTATCGTTGTGTAGGGGGTCGGGACCCTACATCATTTCTGTTGGGGGGGGGTTTTCTATTATTGCGCCTAACTCCCTGTCATCAGACAGGGATGCTGGATGGGCAGGCCGAGTTTTTTTGCACCAGAACAGAACCATACCAGCCAAACAAAACCTTGAGCTAAGTAATCTATCTTTTGATGTGATAGGGTTGAAGAAAATAAGCGTTCCAGCGTCTAGCCCCTGTCTGGCACCCCCGGAGTCCGTTGAGTCAAGCTTGCATCAGCTGATTCTCAGCTGATCACATTTACCTATAGGAATACGACACCTATCGCATTCCTATATAAGCTCTATTCAGTATTATTCAGCAGCTTTTTCCCCAGATTCAGCGCTTTCAGCTTGCTCAGGAGCAAATTACCCTCCTCCATCCCCAGCTCCTCCTTTCGCCAAAGTCAGGACTTGGCTTTCTGATATTCCTGGCTAATCAGACTCCTTTCTCTTGAATAAAGTGTTACACTTAAATATCATTAAGTACATTACAGAACAGAACCATACCGCCAAACCAAACTTGATGCTAAGTATCTATCATTTTGACGATAGTGGTCCTGACAGAACCTGTTTTACTGGTTTAAATGCAAGCCAATAACATCACAACTCAAGAAAACATGTTTATAAGACCTTTTAAAAATCTGATTATTTTCCGGTAGTGACGTCAAAAAGCATCTATGTATTCCAATAAAAGTAGCCTATTCTATTTATTGTGTGAGTGATGTTAAGTAAAGCATAAAATACCCAAGAGTATTGTTAAAATGTCAGTGGGAAAGTTGTACAGACTCATATTATCCTATCATGTTTGCAGTTTCTACAGCTGTACCACATTTATGCAGCATGAGATAACTCATTTTTAGAATGTCTTTGGTCAAGAAAGAGTCAGTGTACAATATATTTCCTTATACTCTACAGCAAAAACAAACAAAAAAAAGAACACTTGCTCTGGATGAATGCTTTAAAATCTGCAGTAAGGATGCTCTCCTGTTCTGTATCACATATGTGCACTTCAATAAGCTGAAAGAATGCACGTTAAGATGTTTACATGACAGACAAATTCTGAGTCATGGGCAAAAATCTACCTGTGTTTATGCCTTACCCTTTTATGACCTAAGGGCTATAAAGGAAAACAGTTTAATACGTTTACATGATCACACACATTCTTAGCTTACTAACCATAATCAAAGTTTATAATTGTTAATTTATTATTAATTTGATTGTGTTCTCATCCATTTTGTTGAGAATTCAGCAATATATCAGCCACACACTATTCTGATTGGCTGTGTTTTGTTTTGTTATTTATTTTGTTGCATCTTGTTACTGGGGCCCACAAGTCCCCACAACAAGAGGCCTACACTGGAAAGTGATCTCAAATAAGGGGGCCACTGTATATGGCCCCTCCTGACACAAGATTTTAGTGCATATCTCTATTTATAGACACTGAAATGATCGTCTGTCCTTTCAGATAATTCGCATCCTCATCGCTAATAATCCTCTTAGTTTAATGGAGGTCTCCTCAGTGATATGAACCATCAAGTCCTTCAGCTGTCAGATACACGATAATGATGATGAATCTATGTCCCACAGTCAGTTTTCAGGGGTTAGCATACATTCAAACAAACCAATTCATACGCAAATGCGTTTTCCACACACTTCGGAAGATAATTTGTATCACTGTGAATTATACTGTTGCCATCAAAGACTGATGGGCATATACCTGGATGAACACTCTTCTATCTGCATACTGTAATTGAGGTCAGTCCCAATCTCTCATCCACTTTCTCATTTGTAATTTCTCGCTTTTTTTTTTTCCTCCCACTTCATTTCTTGGCAAAAGTTTTAACGCATCAGTTGTGGCTGTTCGGTGAGCCCCAATTCATTGAGTGTTAACTCACTTTCCTCTTGTCTCAATCCATGTTGTTTCTCTTCTCTTTTGCATTTTAGACATCTCCTTCCATGAAATCTGGTGTTCTTTATAAAATGCCCAGGCTTTTAACTTTACAATCAAAATTTGAAAGAATTCCAGGAGGAGTCATCCTATCCGTGCCCTTTTTGAACATCATCACTGTGGGGCATGCATTTAGAGTTAGAAGGGAAAAATAATGGATTGCGACAACGCAATAAAATCTCTGATAGGTGGAGTGGAAATAAGCTTGTTTTGGAAAGATAGGCCATAGGTATATCACAAAATATCATTCTAAATTCAGTTGTGTAAGTTTATTCCTGTATAGAATGACAGTCCTTAAGATAACTGCATGTTATTGCAGAGAGAGAAAAGCTGATTACTAGAAAGCGATAAACCAAAATTGATTACTCCAGGGAACTCTGCTCATTCAAGCCCTCTCAAGAAGTTGCGGCAAAGCATCAGAAGAATTTTAGCATTTATAGAAGATGCATTCACACTTGTTATTTAACAGTGCTGTTAATGTCCCTGTTACTATGTACACTGTTCATAGGGAAAATAAAAAAAGATAAATTGTTTTATTATTTGTGAAATTTACAATAAATTTCAGAGTAAAAATTGTAATAAAAAAATACAACACCATTTTTGTTACAGGATAGATAGATAGACAGACAGCTTTACACCCCCAAAAAATAAATACTATTCAGGAGAATGGGCCTACGTTATCAATTTTCTTTGTTTTGATTTCATTGTTTCTTCCCTCAATGGTTAGAGTCTGAAACAGGCCCTCTAGTAGTGGACTCTACAGTATGGGGTGTGTGACATCTAGAGGTGAAGGGCTCTCTCTGTATATGCAATTGGATATGTATGCGTCATTTTGATTTGTGCCTCAGGAATCGTCGACATCCAACTATGGGTGTTTTTCCCTTCTCGTACACAAACAGCAGGCTAATCATTAGCATGTAATTTCATTGCTGTCACTCCAGACCACCTTTATTGCCTCTTCTATCAAACACTCTACACACCACAAACCATGCAGGTGTCTGAGGGAGGGACAGGCATACAAACGTCAACTCCACGGTGACAAATAACAATGATATAATGAGCAATATGTGTATTGGATTTCCACGATTGTTTCCCTGGATCTGTGGATCTGCTAAGAAATCTTTATTAATTTATTATATTTGTTCAGTTTTTGATCATTTAAAGATGTCATTTTGTTGAAATGTTAATCAGAGAGGTGATCACAATGATGAGTGTGTGTGTGTGTGTGTGGTGTGTGCGTGCGTGTGTATCTGTTATTTCCTATAATATGGGGGCCATATATCCCCACAAGTAGAGTAATACCAGATTTGTTTTCCCTATTAGGATATAAATATAGGATATAAATCATACAGAATGATGGTAGGTTTAGGGTAAGGGGACAGAAAATACAGTCCGTGTAGTAAAAAAAAAGCTTTACATCTATGGAATGTCCCCATAAACTGGAAAACCAGTGTGTGTGTGTGTGTGTGTGTGTGTGTGGTTTCAAGAGGCTTGTTTGTTGTGAAGATGGCTATACTGTAATTCAGAACCTCAGGCTTTACATGCTTCACATCTAATAATATGTAATAGAATCCATTTGAACTCTAGCTTGAAGAATAAAGGCCAAACTAAAGACAAGGCCAAGTGGTGTGATGTAACTTGTTTAACTCGAGAAGATTTTGTTGGTCTGGAGAGTGTTTGAAGGAGCCTGCGGAGGATGTAAAATCACCATATAAAGTATGTGTAAGGATGTCTAGAAGCCTTACCATCCAACACACTTTCTCTCAATTGTATCATACTGATAAGTGATAACGTCTCAGGTTACGTATGTAACAATGGCTCCTCGAGGGAACGAGACGTTGCGTCGGAAACCCTTCTTGTTACCTTGCGCTGATAACATGGAAATCAGTCCACACTTAGCGGACGTCATGGCGGGTGACGTCAATGACCAGGAAGCTATAAAAGCACTGCATGGAGCCAGTCAGCTTTCAGGAATGAAGGATGGCCGGAAGTGTGGCACCGAGATGCAGCGTCTCGTTCCCTCGAGGGAACTATGGTTACATACGTAACCTTAACGCTCCTCTCTCAGGAACTCGACTCAGCGGAACGCTAGTGTAACAAGATGACCCTAGCCGCCGACTTCACCTCTCTACCTAGTGTGTAAGACTTCACGATAGGGCGAGGAGAAGAGGCGGTCCCGCAGCAACCCGAAGGCCAACTTCAGAAGGAGTGAGTCTTGACCTCTAAAGGAGAGGGGAGATCAGAGGACTTGAATGTAATAGCATCCTGATCCCCCACTTAGCATAAGTTTCTCTGTCCATAGCCTCAGCTCAGCGCAACCGCAGAGGAACGTTTAAGAATAGGGTGTTTTCCCCTGAATGGCCCCGAGAGGGTCGTGGTAGGCCGCATGGGCCGCGCACGAATCCCTCTAGGTTGGAGTGGTTCCAACCTTGCGGATAAACAGGCCTGCGGACTCCTAAACTGTACGGCAATGGGCATTTTAGCTGGGTCGGGCTGACAGTCGCCGCAGACATACAGTTTTCCCTCATAGAGGGGCTCTGGTGGAGATAGTCTCAACAACCTCGGTGAGGGACCGGAAGTCGATTGTTCCTCCTCATCCACACCCACAGCTCTTCCACAGCTCGGCCTGGGGCGCGCCCTCCGCCTGTGAAAGAAGAATCTCTCCCCTGAAGCCCGTCTAGAAGAAATCATGCCTGCGACCAACTCGTCCCGGCCCGAACGGGATACTACAACAGATGGTCCCGTCCCGCCCGCACCTCTCGCCATACTCCCATAGCGAAAAATCGGAGGAAAGGCATACAGACGAGGCCTCGGCCACGTCTGTACCATGGCATCCAGCTCCACTGGTCAGAGAGAACCAGAGGGGACAGTGTGATGTCATCTGAGTCGCAAACAGGTCAATCTGGGCCTGGCCAAAAACGCTCCATATCTGCTTCACCACCTCGGGGTGAAGCATCCATTCCCTGGGCATCAGCCCCTGCCTTGACAGGATGTCTGCTCCCATATTGAGACTCCCAGGAATGTGAACTGCTCTCAGCGTGAGGAGTTTGCCCTGGGACCACACAAGTATCTGTTGTGCCAGCTTGTACAAGGGGCGCGAACGCAGAACTCCTTGGTGGTTGATGTAAGAGACCACCGCTGTGTTGTCGGTGTGCAGCAACACATGACGATCTCTCAGGTCCTGGAGGAAGGGCTTCAAAGCTTGAAATATGGCCAGCATCTCCAGACAATTGATATGTCACGTCAGATGGCGACCACTCCACAGACCGCTGGCAGGGTGGCCACTCATGAACGCAACTCAACTGGTGAGGGATGCATCCGTCGCTAGCGTTACGCGGCGACAAGGAGCTTCCAGCACCGGGCCCTGAGACAAGAACCAAGGTTTCCTCTACATGTCTAAGGCACGTAGGCATCGCCGCATGATCTTGAGCATGCAGAGCGGGTTTCCCCTCGGGGAGAACCCCTTGTTCTTGTGCCACCACTGTAGGGGTCTCATGTATAGCAGGCCAATAGTTATGACGTTGAACGCAGCTGTCATCAGCCCAAGCAGTCTGGAACTGCTTGACAGTGAGAGTAAGCCTTCTCTTACTCTCGCGACTGAGGCGAGGATCAACTCGATCCGAGCAGGAAACATACGTGCCTACATTGTGGTCGAATCCCACACCAAGCCCAGATAAGTGGACCTCTGTGCTGGAGAAAGCACACTTTTCTTAGCGTTAAGTCTTAACCCCAGCTCCTTCGTGTGAGCGAGAACGACATCTCGATATCGAACCACCATCTGCTCCGATTGAGCCAAAATCAACCAATCGTCAATGGGTTGAGTCGTGAAATGTGGTTGAGAATGCAAGCCTAAGGAAGAACCCAGTATTGGTAGGCTTTGCCACAAAAGAAACCTCAGAACTTCCTATGATGATGAGGATGGAGAGATGTGCCATCGTGTTTAGTCGATCGGCCACATCAGTCGCTGACGTGGTTCTGAACACTACTTTCGAGTTCAAGTGTGATTGAACTTCAGTCGCATGAACTGAGCTGTTCGAACAAAGAAATAGGTGCAGATCTAAATGGGACGCAACCACCATCTTTCTTCGGAACAATGAAGTACCAGCTGTAATACCTGGACTCTCTGTTGTGAGGAGGGACAACCTCGATGGCCTCCTTCCTCAAGATAGTGTTTACTTCTTGTTCAATTACCAGAGCCTGCTTGGGACCCACTAGCATGGGGGTGACCCCGTTGAATCGAGGCGTACGAGAACCGAACTGGATTCCGTAGCCTCTTTCTACAGTACGCAGGACCCATTGAGATACATTTGGCAGTAGCTTCCATGCTACTAAATAATCTACTAAGGTAATCAGTCTCTCGAGACTGACCTCTGTTGTGCCAGCAGGCTATGATGCTTGAAGCGTCTGCACGCTGACAGGGGACGACCGAACTAGCTGCTCTAGAGACCTCCGTAGAGGTAGTGAGCCTCTTAGTACCGCTACGTTTCTGGGTGGTAACTGAGAGAAGCGCTCACCGGAGACCGCTTGTGCCCTGGACCACGGCAGGGTTGGCAGACCGACCTCCCGAGGGCACTGAGGAGAGACGGACACCATATACTGCGGTGCACCCCGCTCTTCCCCAGTAGGGACCGCCCTCAGCAGTCCTGGACTTAGGTCTGTCAGGCAGTTACAAAGACGACTAGCCAGCAGAAGACGTCCCCAGACCCGCTTCTCTAGAAGCGCCTTCGGCCTTGGCTTCCACTCTGACTCTAGACTCGGCGGAGTACGAGAAGTGAGGCCCCCAGAATGAGTGGTTGGAACACGGTGTGTTGGGACTGCTCCGCCCAGCAGCCCCTGCAAACCTCCTCAATGGAAGAGAGGTTAACGTGTGCTCTCACTGGAGAAATTTATATCCCAAGAGCCCCTGTATATCAGTAGACTTCTCATAGTCAGACAAATACTTCTATTTTAATCCTCAGAATTAAATGCAATCAAACAACCAGACAAGTAAATACGGTCTAGTGTAGCAAGATTCACATCAAAAAACTAAATTATGTAATATATGCGCTGCGCACGAGCCACTCGGTCACACAAACAACATCAATCTCCTCATAGAAAGAGGGCCGCAGCACTCACTCACTCAGAGGGGGAAGAACCGCAGAGCGGGCTTCCAAGCCCCGAGAACGAGCCCTAGATCTAGCGAACACGGGTGGAGATAGGAAGAGCTGTCTGCTAGATCATGTGCGATCTCCGCATTCTCAGTCGCCACCGTGCCTCAGCAGCAACACGACTGCAATCGCAAGATCACAGGCACGGACACACTCCTCGGCGCGTGCCTCGGCGAGAGCGGAGCGCGTAACAGCATTAAAAAAGAGCTCCGCTCCCCATTATTGCTGCTCATTATAATATTAGGCATAATATGCTTGTGCAACTGGCGAGCTCATTGACACCCTCCATATCAACCTCCTCGGAGGAAGACATGCGGAGCGTCGAGCCCTCTCACCGAGGGGAAAGAACCGCAGCGCGGGCTTCCGAACCCCGAGAGCGGGCGCCGGATCTGTGATTTAGTCAGTAGATCCATATGCGAAACTCACGAGCACAGCGGGGCCGGCACCGCGAGGAATGCTAGTGAAGGCTCCCTCCTCAAAGAGAGCCCTCTGAGAACAAAGCAAGGCAGTAACAACTGTGCTTCACTCCCAAGCAAACCACACACAGGCTGTGTGTATCCCCACCCGTAATGAAACGTTTTCTTTGGGCAGGGAGGAACACACAACCTACAACGTGGCTTGCTCTTGCCCTTGAAATGCTTTGTCTTTGCATGAGCTTAGACATAGCTGGAGCTTATAGACTTTCACATTGTCAACCACCATAAATATGACTGCACACCCAGAGCGTTCGCTGAATGAGAAGCTGACTCTGGCTCCGCCGCACGTGCTTTTATAGCTTCCTGGTCATAACGTCACCCGCCCGTGACGTCCCGCTCAGCTATTGGACTGATTTCTCATGTTATTCAGAGCATGGTCACAGAAGGCGTTCCCCTAGCGTTTCCGACGCAGCTCGAGTTCCTGAAGAGGAACACCATGTATAGCACTTCTATGGCACTGTATCTCAAATAGCAATAGTGGTCAGTAGTTGGTTTTCAAAAGTCAAACTGACATTGATTTTTTTACATAGAGAATCTAACTTTTCATGGTAAAAAAAAAATCTTCGACCTACACTGTAAAAAATGACCATGAATTTAAAGGTAAAAGACTGTAAAAATACTTCAATAAAAACCTGTTAAATGGTTAACAGTAAATACCCCTACTATATACGGTGAAAAACTGAATTGGACATTACATGTATTGGGCATAAATTGTATGGTAGTATACCATTTTTGGAAGAGAAAAATACTGTATAATTTACAGTGAATAACCGTAAATTGACATTCCCAAAATTCCCTGCGTTACATTTCAAATTTGATGTTTTTTTTTTGTTGAAATAACTATGTTTCTTCTTAGTTTTTTCTTATCAGTTTTGTATATTAGTGTTGTGTGTTACACCTAATGTTGTTAAATTAATGTTTATTGCATTATTTCAGTTTCATGTGTGTTACCATGATGGTGTTTAGCGTTTGTGTGAATGACACTGTGCACCTCCTATCATGTGAATTTCTCATCACCACCTGCATTTGGTGGTTACCAGTGTATTACAAAGGTACAAAACAGATTTCAGTACTTCAATAGGTTGGTATATTAACATTATATCAGTTAATGAAATTATGGTATTTAACTGTAAATTTAAGTTAAAACCGTAAAACCTAAAACGTTGCTACCGTATTTTTTGCGGTAAAATTCCGGCAACCACAGCTGCAGTTTTTTTACCGTAAGTTTTACGGAATTCTTTTTACAGTGTATGCTCATTGGAAAAACATGCCTCAAAACTGCAAAAACATATCTATACATAAAATTCACTGAAGTTCCAAAACATTGTGTATTCTTTTTCACACAACTTATAATTACAGAGGCAGATAATCAATTAATAAAGACTTATTTTGTGTGGTTCTTTGCACAATACTATGTAATGATCTCAGAACAATTTTACCATAGTGCATGATTTGTAAAGTAATACGTGTTGATGTTTGCACCACATATCCAGCTCCATTAGTATACTTTTCTTGGTTGATAAATTTACTTGGTAATTCACTTTGTGCTGCACTGTACTTGCGATGTGAGTCCCATGAATTATGAGTCACGATAAAAGAGATGACTTATGTAAAAGCATTTTTATCTGACGTTTGCTTTTGTTAACACAATGTTTTAGGTTTAGAGTAGGGTTTAGTGAAGGTGGTACGTTATTTTAAAACAGGATACAGCATTTCACTTTCAAAGTGCAAAATTTTACAGAAATGTCACCAAAGGCATTAGTAGCTCTCTGTGTGCATCACTGATCTCTGAAACCTTTGTGAATACTGTCTTTGTAGTTAAAGTAGTTCCTTTCAAAACAGTTCATTCCATTTTAATGCATTAATTTGCCCTTGTAGGGAAATAAAATAAAATAATCAACCTTATTGTTTTGATGTTGCAACAATCCTCCTGTTGCCTTTTCAGAAACATTGGAACCATCAGTGAAGTATTTTGCTTTTATGTTGTCACAGATGGGCACAAACACATGCAAATACTAACAAATACTTTATGAAAAGTATAAAAATAAAATACAGTATTTTGTATCTTGAAAATACACAAAATACATATCAAATTGGCCATTAAGTGAAGTATCACTATTAGGGCAAAATCTGTCTGCATGAGCCAAAGTCTGTCAAAACCAATTGCACTCAATAGATCTGTACTTGTGTTGTTGTAGTTTGGTTAAGATGTTGATAATAACATTCATAATAAATATGAACAAAACAATATGCAGTATTTCACACTAAAATATGTTAAATGTATGGCACAAACTGACATAAAGTATAGAGTGTAAAATACAAAGTACAAAATTGGATTTGTATTTTTAAGCTTTGATTTCTGAATACATTTCTGCCATTCAAACACTGTAAATGAATGTACATTATTTAAATGTCCCATTTGGAGTGGATTATGAAATAATAGCTGTTCATAAAGTCTGTCTCCATCATTTACTGATAAATGAAAGCTCATTACAGTAGCAGCTTATTACAGATATATATTCATGCTCTGATTATGTGAATTTTTGCACACCAGTTACTAAAATAAATCTATTTAAAATAAGAGCTTATTTTAAATAGAATATCATTAGGTCACTTTCATTTAGCTAATAAGGAATGGTTAATGGTAGAAGAATTCAATTTAGGTGACATTTATGGAGACACACAAAAAAAAATATCATGGACAAATTCAGGCGGCTTCCCCACCCCAATATTGTTCTCATTCACTGGTAAAGCAAATTAAATTCAAACATTAAACTAAATGTGATGTTGGGTTGTTCAAATAGGCAAATTTTAATTAATAATTCCAAATTTGTGCACAAGTTGTACGTCCTGGCTATTGTCGCATTGTGACAAAGGATCACAGGGCTTGTTTTACATTAGATTAATATTCTCTCTCTACCTCTCTCTCTTTTTTTTATTAGGCTAAAACATGAAAGTCCTCCTCCAGATTCTACTATCTAATGGATTTTTAATATTTGCTTGACATTTGAGCAGAAGGTCAAGCTCATCATGTCAGTGTGTAATGAACAGAAATGGAAGGACATGGAGAGAATAGTAGTGGCCAAAATATATATTTTTTTCTTTAGTCTTTAAACAAGACCTTATGACTGAGACATAGATGGATTCGTTTGCATAAAGACACAAAAAAGATACATGAAAGTAATACAAATGTTATTTATTTATTCATTTTTTTTGTAAATGAGACTGATTGACAGTGTGTACTAGTTTATATGAAATAGTATAATCAGGGCTCTAAATTATACAAATGAGGAAAATTATGTAGTGAATATACATTTTTCCAGTTTTGCTTCGCTCTAAAGCAGGGGTATTCAATGTTTTTAATGCCATGAGGCCAAGAACCAAGAACTATAACCAAGATATACAGGCAATGGGGCTGTTACATATTGTATAAAATTACACTTTAGCCTGGCCTATGAATTACAAGAGTATAATTTATATGCACTCTAATGCCTCGTTCACACATATTCCCGCTTATTTAAATTGCACCTGTCTGCAGTGCATTATGGCTCAGACGAGGTTTTGTTCTGTCCTCCTCATATTATTTACCTTTCATAATATAAAGTTCAAAATATTTAATGCATTTACTTGATTGATGCAAAATTGATATTCTTTAATTTGAAAAATGGTTTATAAGATTTTGTGTATGTTCCTTATTGTACAGCTCACATTTCATTTTTGTCACATTGCACACATTGCACTTTCGTGATTTTGCATATTATGATGCATATCATGATTTTGCCTGATGCCATGCATTTTTTTCTTAAGTTCATTATGCTTCCAGACAACACTAAGCCATGCTAAAGACAATGAACGTACTTTGTTAATAAACACTCTCTACCTTGCTGTCATTTTGTTTCTTAGCTGAAGATAATATTTGACAGGCTGCCTGTTCCATAGCGACTTTAATTGAAAGTAATATATTCTGTGCTGTCATACATGCTAAATACACAAAGAAAGAATGTGATAGACAAGACAGCAGCATGCATTTTAAACTCAGTTTGAATCAACACAACAGCCTGTATTGTGAGAAAGCATAATGCTTAGCATAAATACATTAATATATATTTATGTGCTCTATAAGACAAAAAGCAGCACAACACATTTAATTGGATAATTATAGTAAGGCAGTGCTATATTGATAGCCTTCAAATAATTTAATAACAGTTTGTCCCCCTAACCCTTAACACAAAATGGTCTGGCTACAGCATTTATCTAAAGTTAGATTTATCAGGGGTGCGTTTCCC
Source organism: Sinocyclocheilus anophthalmus (assembly GCA_018155175.1). Taxonomy (NCBI): domain Eukaryota; kingdom Metazoa; phylum Chordata; class Actinopteri; order Cypriniformes; family Cyprinidae; genus Sinocyclocheilus; species Sinocyclocheilus anophthalmus. The sequence continues at coordinate 98,313 of JADLZN010005462.1, read as the reverse complement.
AAAAGCAACTATGGTCGCAAGTTCCGTCGTTACCAATAGAGTTCAATGGAACTTACGACCATAGTTAGCTAACAATGCTTTTGGGAAACGCACCCCTTATCAGTATAACGCATTGAAGTGTTAAATGTTGTATCAAACTAAATTCAGTTATGCGATTCTGTAAAACATAGTTTGTTTATGATGAATTTAATTAAACCTTTTAGCATAAAAAAGCTGAATATGTCATGAGCTGGGTTTGCTTCTCTGTTTCTCCTCACACACATGGAATTTCACACACACATACACACACATGCATATTCTATCATGCACACACACACACACACACACACGCACTCAGGCACACCCATGCTCATTCTTGCTCTCATCTCCACCTGTTTGTCATCACAATCAGCTTGCGGGCTGCTTTGCGAGGACACCTGTTTCCACTCTGATCTATTAGTCCCTCTATTTCTAGTGGTTGGGCTCACTGCTCTCTGTCGGATTATTGTGTGACATGCATACAGTATTGTCTGGCCCTTCATGTCGATATTATCAGAGTTCTGACCATGTCTTGTCCTGCTTAGTGTGCTGTGCTCATCTTAGTGTTCTCTCTGTCCGGTGGCTGCTTCCAGTGAGCCCAGCCCCACGAGCTCTCTCCAAGACGGGGGTCCTGGGAACCAGACCATCCTCGGTCGATTTGTGTTTCATCCAGTTCTGTGTCATCATACGACAGACTGCCTTGTTTTGTGTCTTCAATAAAGAGAAACTTATTCTAACTTACGCCTTTGCACCTTGATCCTTCAAAGCACCGTTGTGACCACTAGGCCATCACTCACTCTCTCACACACACAGACACACAACACACACACACACACACACAAAACAAACACCAACAAAAAAACACAAACAAACAAATATTGAACATCCTGTAATATGTTCTCTTTAGGTTATTACAATTTAATTTTAGGGGAATATTCTGTATTTTCTGTCTTCTGTGAAAATATTTCCAGTTTACCCTTGTTCAGAAAATTTGCTTCCCTTCCTGTACCTCGTTGTAGTTTGTATCCCTAATTGTAATAATTGTAATAGTTGTAATAATGCTTGATTTGTTCCTTTTTATATTAACTTTTCCAATATTACATATTAAGGACATTGAATAACGTTCTTCAGATATGCAACTATCGGTTGAGTGGTACCGTTGTTTTCTTTGGTTTTTGAACCTGCTTGCATTGATGCTTGCCTTGAGAAAAGTACTTTGCAAGTCCTTTTAGTCCCAGAGCTACCTAAAGTTGATTGAAATTTTTAGACTAAAAGATCAGTTTTTTTGGTGCAAGTCTAAGTAATAGTAAGTAAGTGCCCCCCTATATATATATAGATAGTATATATATAATCGATATAATATTTATTATATATATATATATATATAGATAGATATATATATATATATATATATCTTTTGGTTTCCAGCCAGAGATGACATTCTAGTTAGGTTCTGGTATTGCTTAGCTATCAAGTAATATGGGTGCTTTCTTTTTACTCTCACCTTTCTTCAAGCCATCTTTTCAATGTTAGGTAGCTCATATACTCCTGCCACAAACAGCTCACATTGATTTATTCTATATTTGTGTCTCTATAGGCTGTGGAGACTAACCTGGCCTCTAAAGACAGTCACTGGGTGTTTGTGAATGAGGTAAGGAAAGATTTATTATATATTTTTCTTTGTTCATCTGCTTTCTTCTATTAACTGCACTCTCTTTCAGTCTTAACTTTTTATTTTATTAGTTTGCATGCAGTAAAATATTATTTCTGCTCATGGCAGCCTGAAATTTACTAAAATATGCAAACATACAGTGGGAATTATGTAAATCAGGCACCCACAAAAATCTGTGTCAAACGAAATTTGCATGAAACAATTCCCAATCTCTACAGTTGGTTCTGAGTACTAGATTGTAACAGTTTCAACAGTTGCGAGTTTTACCATTACCGGGTTCTGGCCGGCTTAATATTTATTTGTACTTGACATCTTTCAGCATCTTAACAAAACAAAAGGGGGAAAAAAACACTTTTCCATATCAGCATGTATTAGAGAAACTAAACAATATCAAGCCAATCAACACAATAAACAAAGAACAATTCAGCATGTAAGGCAAGTGAAGTGGTAGTGGATAAATCCTAATAATACATAGCCACACACACAAAATGACAGTCCAAAAAAAAAAAGAAAAGAAAAAGTTGACAGCCAACAGTCTCAATCGTGTGCACTACTCTGGGATACTGGATTCCACAAAAGCACAAAAAGTAATCCACATGAGATCCTACAAAGAGTAAACAACATAATTATCTGGAAACAGGCTGCAAATTACAGGTAGTCCTGCGGCAAAAATGTAAAAGAAAAAAAGGTTGCCTATAGTCCCGTGTTTTGCCACAGGAGAGAGTGTGCCACACCCTAAGGTAGCCACTACACAATGGCCACTCCCTGCCTTATATCAGCAGGTGGATTTACACAATAAAAGTAATTCATGCTGAAGTTGAAACAATCAACCAAATCAGTTGCGTTACAAAAGTTAGAGTGGTTCAAAACAGTGTATTTTAAAATCTTCACATGAAATTTTAAAACAACACAATCATACCAGGTAAACTCTGGCTGTTAAAAGCATATGAGTCCAATGCACAGTACCCTAAAACAGTCCATAAGAATCCTAGTGAGTGTTGAGAAGTCCCAATGTGAAAGTGTCCACCAGTGTATATACTGAACAATCCAATAAAGTGATGATCAAAGTCCTTGAAGTTGTGTCTGGAGAAAGGCAATCCAGATTAGTGGTGGTTGTATTTAGTGTTTTTCCATTATTTCTATTTCTTCTTCTTCCTCATTTTTATAGGAAAATCACACTAATCAATGCATTACTGCCATCTACTGATAACTTGGATCAGAAACTTTTGCTCCCTCTTTATCCCTCATCTTTCCCCTCCATATCAGAACCAAAAGCTCAACCAGTGATACGTGTTCAGCTCCTCCAGCACCATACTTAGGGAATGACTTACAGTATATTATTACTCATAACATTCATATTTTTATTTCTACATTCCTGATTATACACAAACACATACACATATTCCACATACTCTCTTACACAAATATACAATTATCCATACACCTCCTAATTATACCTATATCTTATATTCAACTTATTAAACCTGTATTTTCTAGAAATTTAACTAGTGCAGTTACATTACAACCAGGGTTTGAAATTAACTTTTTCACTCACCAGACAATTTGGCTACTAAATTTTTAAGTTAACACCCATTCATGAAATCTACTAGCCAAAAAAACACAGAAATAAACCATTACCTATGTCACAGCTTCATGCATAAATCAAAGACTATAGAATAGAGACTTTGTATAAATATAATTATTATAAAATCTGAATATCTTTTCAGATTGAATATATTTTAGTTTTCAGCACACATTTTAGCCTTTAAACCATTTTTAAGGAAAGGGACAAGTCACAAGTATCAATTGTTATATTATTTTAAACAATTGTTGTGGACCAAGTTAAACAATTATTATATTAAATAACATAAATATATCTTAATGTCTTAATTGTTTAGATTTTTAAAATGCATTAGCATTAGCGTCTTGTCGATCCACTGGTTCATATTTACAACTGACCGTTTTCTGCGTAAAAATATGGGTCGATTTTCACAATGGTCTGCACAAAAACAGCAGAAGGGTTTATTGAAAATGCAAATTTATTCTATGCCAGCAGGTGGCGCTTTCGGAGCAATCAGAATTATAGCAGTTTCCATGGTACGGCTGTACAGAGTGCTGCCGCTGACTTTGAACAGGTGCAGTAAAGGTTCATATTTATTCAAGGAAAGCGTATCCTTTTGAGTGTGGTTCAACATTAAGCATAATGCATTCGTTGACTTATAAAAGGCTTTTAATAGGCTTTAAATTTGATAGAGCTACATTTAAGATGTTGGGGTGTGAAATATCAAAGTGCCTATACAGGAACTCCTCTGGACAGAAATAAAATTACTGAACGAGACGTGTCCGAGGGTTTCAGTGCATTTTTTGAGTCTTCAATGCAAAGGAAACCAGCGCACCATTGGGTATTTTATGGCGTGATGGGGTAAGAGTAAGGGGGCTGAGAGGTATGTCACAATTCGGGCTGAATTGAAACAATATATATATGATTGCTCTCAAGTTAGTATGTAGCGCTACTACAAATGCATCGATTACTTACAGTAAATCCCCAATATTTAACTGAGTGAGAAAAGTATCGTCCAAAATTGGCTAGTGATTTTAAAACGTTAGGCCGACTCACCAGCTAGCTTTTTACCGGCGGCCTGTTAGGCGGTGTAATAATTTCAATTATTATTATTGCTACTACTACTATTTTTAATCATGGTGGCAGCTTCTAGTTCCAAAGAAAAATTATGTTTCTAACATCTTTGCGGCAGTAGTTTTTATGGGTCAAAAGCAATTATTCCTTTCATAATGGAATTTACTAACTATAAATGCATTCAAAATGTATTCAAAAATAAAACAGCTGTGAGTTGGTTGTGAGTCATCCATGAAAAGTAAAGGGTGGTAAAATTCTTGCAGGAGGGTGCCACCAGCTTGTAATTTAATACATTTGACTGTATATCGATGAATAACGTAAGTCCTGCCCTATGAAAAATTTTTTTTTTTTTTTTTTTTTTGGTTTTTTGTCCCCCCCCAAACATTTCCCCCCCCCCCCCCCCCTTAAAATCTGTTTCACACCTTTTCAATGAAATATGTCTAATATCATAACTCCAAGTGACGCATACACTACTATGTTCCATGACATTGATTTTACTGATGCAAATGACCTAATATGAATGATAATGAAAGGTCAAAATGAAACATGGAATACTTGATATGCAATAGAAGTTTGCTTTTGTTACATTTAAAGGGATCATATGATGCGATTTCATTTTATCCTTTCTCTTTGGAGTGTTACAAGCTCTTGGTGCATAAGAAGAATTTGCGAAGACTAAAGTCTCAAATCCAACAAGATATTCTTTATAAAAGTTAAGAATCTACCACGCCTACCTAAAATGGCTCGTTCAACGCCACCCATTCTATACGTCACTATGTGGAAAATTTAGCATCATTCCGCCCAAATGTGCACGGGCAAATAGAAGAAGGCGTGGTTTCATGAAGTTCAGTAGTGTGGTGATGGGCACCGGGGTGGAGTCAAGGTCTTTGAGGACTCTGGGTGTGCGTGGGTTCAGTGCTAAAGTCAAAAGCAGGATAAATTATTGTGGCCTGGTGGGTGCTGAATTAGATAGGGCAATTAGTAGTCATTGTTAAGATTTATTTAACAACAAACATCACAACCCGATGATTCGGAATTGTATAAGCAAGGGCGAATCATTTTTACTGGATGAGCAGTGGGTTTTTGAACTGTCAGGAGTACAAGGCGGGCCTAAAGGCACAGGGAACAGGGGGGGGGAGGCTATTCAAATTAAAAAGGTGGCAATTCCGGACTTTGCTAGGGTGTGGACAATCGGCGGCGTTCTTAATCAGCGACTGTAAGTAATGATTGAATTTTATTACTTTAAGGTATTTTGCTAATTGACTGTTACAAGATTTTCCAGTTTTGCGCAGCGCAGAGTAACGGGCTGGGGGATCTGATGTGTGAGGAGGAACAGGGGTCACGGATCACAGAGATGATGAAGCTGCAAATATAATAGAATCCATTCACAGGTCAGCGGTCTTAAACCGGCGGGTTTGTGTGCTGGCAGTCAGATCGACTGTGTAACTTTCCGGCGAGAGCTGCTGTTGCCCTTTTCGGGCTTGAAAACGATTGTAAAACTACAACATGATTAACTGTCTTAATTTACTTTGAAGCTGAAGCTGGCGTGTAATGCATGCGTGTTTGTTTCGGGGGGGGAAAAAGAAAAAAGAAAGCCAATCACAATGCACTGGGTCAAGCTGGCCAATCAGAGCAGACTACGCTTTTCAAAAGGAGGGGCTTTGTTGAATAAGAGGACATAAGAGGCATAGGACAGGACCTACAAAATAATGTACAGTATTTGAAAAATAATGTGTTTTTTTTAACATTTAAAGCATGTCAACATATTCTGTTATATCAAATACACAAAATAATGATCTTTTACAATAGCATCATATGACCCCTTTACCTACCTTGCAGTAAACACTTTATAGGTAATGGGTCATTTATTGAGGTCCTTAACGGAAGGGATTAGGTGTAGGGAAAAATGCTTAACAGATCATTAGATAATATATATTCACATAGCTAGAACTATGAGATAATATTCTTGTTAACGTTTAATAATGAACTTACTAAACATAGATTACAACATATGCTTATTTACAATTTAAATTGAACGTGGTGCTTACCAAATGTCAGTAACTTTCAGATCATAATAACTCTCAAATAATTGTTGTCTTGTTTTGTTGTGTAACCTCTAGTGTACGGCATCGCTCAAAGACAATACATAATTAATTATTGTTGATGTTTTGCGTAGCCATCTAAGTGGAAACTATTCATAATTTGCAAATGTTTATAAATGTGTGTTCGTAATCATTAATAACTTTATGAGCAGTATCTCAATCACAAGTGTCGCCAAAAGGCCTGAATTTACTCTATCAACACATGCTGGTAAAACAATAATGTATTAATCATTTGTTTCACGTTTTTGTAGTAGCGCCTCTAAAGGTTGAGTAACAACTTTTTTGGTCCCACTTTATATTAAGTGGTCCTAATAACTGTGTACTTACTTAGTAACTAGATGTGTACATAGTATGTAACCACAGTGAAAGTACACATTGGTACATAGTATCTACAGATGTTTGTGTAACTACACATATATAACAACCCAGTGAATGGTGTGTAAATACAAATGAGTAACAGGACATTGGTAACAACACTTTTTGGTAATGAAAGTACAAATGTGTAACAGGACTAACAGCACTTTTTGTTGAAGAAAGTGTTACACTTTATAATAAGTGAACAATTCCTATGGATTTACCATGTAATTACTCTGATGTTACACAGCAGCGGCCAGTAAGTTAGGCTTTACATACAAATTATGGTTGGTGTCCAGAACGTTAAACTTTATATTAAGGGGACAGTTCCTGAGGAGTTACCATGTAAGTACACTGGTATTACAGTGGTGCACCAACTCAACCAACTTGAGATCCAACTCCTCCCACTTTACATATCCCTAAACCTACCCATTTCCACCCCCTGGATCCCATTTCCACCCCTAAACATACCCATCTCCACCCCCTGGATCAAATTGTTCCAATTACTCTTATACATATTGTTGTTATAAAATGTAGTTATATATGTCCTGTTACACATTTGTATTTACACAAACCATTCAGTGGGTTGTTACATGCATGGCCGGACTTACCATTGGGCTCGAATGGGATGCAGCCCAGGGGCCCCGCCTTAACCCGTTTACATTTGTTCAGCTATGTCGTGCCAGTCAGAAATTATTAGCCGCATTTCCACTGTGCACAAAACGGGGAGGGAAGGACGGGCGTCAGCAGGTACCTAAAACAGCTTCCAGCTTACAACTACGACCTTCGAAGCCATAATCAAGCAGCATAAACTGGAATTTATGATTTTTTTTTTCACATAGAAAAAGGCCACGCGTATTAAATCAATCACGTCTGAGCTGCGCCGATTTTATTTAATTTGTGATCACATGGCTACTTTAAACAGTTCCATTAAACCTTTAGCCCAAAAGAGCGCACATTTACAAAGATAATGATAAATTCTCATATGTTCACAAAAACGGAAGGAAGAAGCCTCACTTCTTTAGAGAGGATGATTCTATATTATGTTAATGTTCCACTAAATTAATCTGAAGAGTTTTGAGTGCTCTCTCACGTCCAAAGACTATAGAATACCCTAATATTTTACAGGGACTTTGTCCCGTCTCACCATCACACAAAGTGGAGCAGAAATGTCATCAAAACGATAAAAAAAAAGTGAAAATAGCCATTTACAGGGTTCGTACAGTCATCAAAAACCCAGAAAGCTTTGGAAAAGTCATGGAAATTTATTTTACAAATCTCTATATAATAGAATATACGTTTAATCCCATTTTGCTTTTACTCATTTTCGCAGGTTTCGCACGTTTGGAAAATTCCAATTTCCAATTTATTTAATATAAAATGTAGATTAGATGAGTTAAAAAAATTCACACATAATAGCAGATTAAGTCAATCATTTGAAAACAGCGCGAGTGGTTCAGCTGTACCACGTCTTCTCGCTCTCGCTCTCACTCTCACTCTCTCTTATCACTCTCTCAAAATTGTCACATCAGCCATCTCGTCTGCACGAAGATGAGCTGGCTGCACACACAATACTTTCATCAATGCCATACAAGACTTTAGCTCAGCTGACAGAACTGTCACTTGCCTAGTTGGGTCAGTGTTGCATCATCACAAAAGTTTATAATCTGTATGTCTTTTTAAGTCTTTTTAAACCATTCGGTACTTGCGCTATCCAAACTAGTTTTCTGGGCGCTCACGGTCACATCCAAAGCGCACGCACATGAAGCTGCCTCGCAGACACCTCAAGAAAAAGTTATTGTTTTCATTGTTTCTGACTCAAGTAACCTTGCATTTTAATAAATAATGTTACATAAAGACTTAATTTTAAGAAATTAATTTAATGGTCAGTATAAATGAACAAGTTACTAGCAATAGCACAAGGATACAAATGAAACAAATTGTGTTTTAACTTTTTCAGGTAGACTAGCCTAAAGCTAACAGTAGCTTCTACTATTCAGGAACAAAATACTATGATGTATAAAGTCATAGATATGATTATATTTATATATTAATCCATATTAAATATGAAAAATTTATTTAGTCAAGAGCAGATTTGAGCACAGTGATTTTTTTTTTTGTTCTTTAACACAGACTGACAGACAGCAGTGTAAGGGAAACAGATCAATTTAGCTCAAAGGGAATAATTTAAGATTTTAAAGGGAACTCCACCAATAGGGAAATTTGGACAGAATCACTGTTTTATGGCTGATCACTGAGACGGCCAGCGATTCAGTGAACGAGCCGTATGACTTCAATTCTGCAATGGATATTTATATCCCAAATATAGTGAAAACACTATTAATTAGCACAGTAACAAGATCGGCAGTTTAAGACATTAACTTGTGAGCACAAAACACGAGATACTTCTCTTTTCAAGATAAATAAGGCTTTATTGGATAAATCTAAGACATATAACTAATCTAACACATGAACACACACATTCACACATTCACACAAGTTGCAGAAAGAGAGAAAGTGAGGAAATAATTAGTTTAAGAGAATGAAAATGTGAAATCCCAAGTTGAAAGAAAGTTGCATTTAATGAGTGAATGCCTATGATATAGGAGTTAGCCTGTCACACAAACTAGAGTCCTGTTTTTCCGAATATCTGCACGATGGCAAATGTACAATAAACAACAAGATACTGAGTAACTTTCAGACATAAAATTCTGTTTTGCCCCATCAATGCATCTCCGAGCAACACAGTATTTTGTTTCTCAGCATTACACGGACCAGTAAATGGTTCAAACAGGCTATTAGTACAGTCATTTGCTAAGTTAAATGAATTAGCATTTTAAATGAATCGGTTGATTTAAGGATTCAACTCACTCCTTAATACAGTCACTATTGCGGTGACCACCGAAAAATACTGGTGGTTGTATTTTCATATTTTAAAAAGTAGCTTATTTAATTTTTGCAATCGTTTAATATTTCTACATTCAAATGTTGTATTTAAACTTAACATAACTTGTGCAAAATCCATCTATGGATTTTGTTTATAGTGATTTCATTTTATTTTTAATAGCCAACATATTTTTTTATTCAGATTGAATTTATTAAATTTAAGAATCTGACATAAAAGGACACAGATATGACAATACATTTTCATAATAATACATATCTTTGTTTTTTTTCTGCTCAGTGTTATTTCAGAGTTTTGATCTCTCAACTGAGATCACATCCTGTTTATTGTATTATAGTGACTATTTAATAATACATCTAAACTTTGACTAGGCTAGAAATGTTGCCTATTAATTGTATACAGTATATGAACCTGAAAGCATATTTACATTTTTGTGTATTTTGTGTAACTCCATAATAATGTTCTAGCTGAGGGCATTTGTAGTATAGGTATGGGGCCCAAACATAACCTCAAGCCCAGGGCCCTTCGGCCCCTAAGTCCTGCCCTGTGTACTAGTGTGTTAGGGTACCAGAACTATAACGGCTCTAGTGATAGGTACCAATGTGTACTTTACACCTTGCGGGTTGTGGTGGTACATACTAGGGGCGGAAAATAACACATCTAGTTTACATGAGCAGTATACCACATTATTATGTCCACTTAATATAAAGTGAGACCCTTATTGGTTTGATTGTCCCTTTTGATATTCAACAATTCCATTCAAGATTTAAAATTGTACAGTGCTTTTCATGATACAATCATTTCAAGTCACTTACAGTGGCAACTTAGTTTCTACAATATTTAGTGGTAGCTGATCAGTGGTGACTGTCAGTCAATGTGCATATGGCAGAAATGTAAGGAAAAATCAATTAAAGATGTAATCAACAGACGATGAACACTATTAACAGCAAATATTATATGATGCAATCAAACTTATAGCAAGATGTGGTAGTTCTGTATGTTGTTTCATGGTTGGCATCATCTGATGTCCTCTGAGGGGTTGCATCATCTCTCCTCAGGTGTTCTGGATCCAGACTGAAGCTTTGTGTAGGGACTCTTAGTTGTGCCCGTTGCAGAAACAGATAAACAAATAGAGACATAATTAGCGTAGCTTTGCTGTTCCAACCAAGCAAAATTGATATGTTTAACCCAAACTAAAGAATAATAATGTGCATTTGATCAGATATAACGGCAGTACAAGATTATGATATGCATTAATTTGAATGCTTGGCAAAGAGATTTTCCTAATTAAGTCTAGAGCTTAAACAGAGAGAGTGGTGTCTGAACCCGAACATGGTACATAACGCATGAAGGCTATTCCAGAGTTTGGTAGCCAAATGCGAAAAAAAGCTCTACCTCCTGGAACATTCTGTTGACAATAAATAATGTTGCACCTACATGTCTACTAACTCACAATAGAGTATTAGAAGACTTTCTGCTTAATATCTGCTAACTCTTTATTCTGACGGTCTCCCAACAGACATTCTACTGACTAAAAGTAACTTTGCAAGTACATGTCAACTTATTCTAACCAGTCTACTAATACTCTACAACATCTAATAAATAAAGATTAGTAACAATTTAGGTGCCAAGTTAATTATAGCCAACAGAATGTCAACAGAATAGGGACCATCAAAATAAAGTGAAACCTAAAGTTGAAACTATTCATCATTTGCAAATGTTTAAAAACGATTACTAATAATTTAGTATTTTTATGGGCATTGGACTAATGTAACAAGCTTTGTGTAAAGGGTGGCTGGTTAAGTTTAGCTAAATGCTTGCTAAAGACAAAACAAATTGGGGGTCTTTTGTTTGCAAAAAAAAACCCAAAACGTTTTTTATTGCCTCACACGTCCTTATATAGCATCTTCTTCTCAGTATATCAGTTAAAAGGATTCCTGTTCATCATAATAAACAGGGGGGGGGGGGGGTGGGGAGGGGGGGTGGATAATGTTGTAAAAGAATACTTGTTCATTTTTAAAAAACATGCTCATATAAACTGATTGACGTGTTCCTTTATAATAATCAAATTGGGGGGGACCCCCTTTAGCACTGTGACCCTTACACCTAAACCCCCTCTTAAACCTACCCATACCTCCAAACCTGTCCCTAACCTTACCTGTATCACAGCAGCAAAAAGCTTTTAATCATTTTATAACATCTGTTAAAATCCTCTGTAGATTTTCAATAAATGCTTGATCATATGGAATTGAAAGTTTAATGACATTTAACATTTTTTAACTTACATGAAATAATGATTTTTTTGCACAAAAGTTACTAATTGTGTTAGGATAAGGGTGTAGTAAAGGCATTAACAAGCACGATTAGTCTCACATGTTCTACATCCTTGAAATATAAGTTACTAATTATCAATTAAGCGTTAGAATAATTTGTTAATGATTTATTAAATAAAGTTATTATGAAGTGTTACAGACATTGCCTTTTGATTCAACCTACTTGTAAAGGTTGAATCAAGCTTAAGATACTGACAAACAGCAGTGTTTAGTTGGACTCGGACTCAACTCGGATGCGACTTGAACCCAACACTAATAAATAGAGTGGTAAAACATGTATTTTATGTGACAGTGTCACATAGTGAAACAGACATGACAAAAGTCCATCATCATCATAAAAGTCCACACAATGAACTACAAAACAAAAACTGATTGATTGATTCACTGAAGTTCTATTGTGGCAGTGTCAAGGTTATGGAGGGTGGAGCAGCTGACTACAATCTGGCATACAACATCGCTCAACCTCTGTGATCTAAAGACCTGAATCGGCAAAGTTCACACCACAGATGTTGTACATTGCTTGCTTGCTTCATGGGCATATTGTTTGTGATTTACTAAGAATATTTCCCCACATGCAAATAGGTTAGATGCACCCATATTTAAAGGAGGCTTTTGCATGTGGTAACTGTCAAATGTAACCATACAAATCATTTACAGCTTGAACTAAGTATTTTTATTTCATTTATTAATTAATTTGTTTTGATTTAATAAACTGGTGAGGTGATATAACATCACAATTGCAAAGCACTGGATAATATCACCTAAATTTAGAATTTTCAAAAAAGTAAATATTGTATTATTTACATGCTAAGAAGAAAAAACGGCCCTGAACCACATCTCGTTATAAAATATTAATTTCAGACCAGGGTGCGACACAGGGCATTAAAGGGTCATAGTGATGGCGGTTTTTTAAAGTGATCTTGAGGTTTTGTGTTTTGTTGTAGCCAGAATATGTTGACATGCTTTATGTTTCACAAAAAACACTTATTATTTCAAATACGTACATTACGTAAGAAATCCTCTATGCCCCCCCGCCCTCTCAAATGCTAGGGTTGGTTATCTACAAAGTCCGCTCCTTCCGACAAGCGCAGTCTTCTCGATTGGCCAGACTGCCCAGTGCTTGTGATTGCCAAACACCGCAAGCACGTCTCGTCGGAAATGAATAAACGCCCCTTACCATAACGCAACGCTTGAGGATCATTTCAAAATAAATGTAAGACAGAGCACCCGAAAGGGAAGGACAGTCGCGTGACAGACACAGGATGAATCTGGTATGTGTTAATGCAGTCACAAGGACCTGGCAATCTTAAGACAGCTGAGGATTCCCCCCCCACCCCCCCCCCCACTGTGTGTGACGACTGTCTCTCGTCTCAAATCCCTGCGGTCGGAGCACACGGACAAGCAAACAGGTGCGGCACACTGGGCACACAACATGATTGGCGCAAAACCTCCAGCATTTGGAACAGGCAATAGCAACATAACTTAAACTAAATAAACAAAACAGTAGCTGATTCAGAAGCCCAGATTGTCATAGCAAAGTCAGAATTACCTCCTCTCCTAGGTTCACGAAACGGTCGTCCATAAAATGCATTGGTGTTCTGTTGTACGTGATCTTAAAGATTCCTAAAATGCATCTACTTTCGGAAGGCCAAATAAGTGCTTTTGCTTTCACACAGAAACACACAGCGTCTCCCTGACCTGGCTGCTTCAACACTAACTGCGGTTTACTGAAACCACGCCTCTTTCTTTGCGCGCACATTTGGGGGGCATTATGCAAATATTTCCAGATAGTGAGGGTACTACAGTGGGTCAAAAAAGTATTTAGTCAGCCACCAATTGTGCAATTTCTCCCACTTAAAAAGATGAGAGAGGCCTATAATTTTCATCATAGGTATACATCAAATATGAGAGACAAAACGAGAAAAAAAAAATCAGAAAATCACATTGTAGGAAAAGATTTTGAAAGAATTTATTGGTAAATTCCTCTGTAAAATAAGTATTTGGTGACCTACAAACTAGCAAGATTTCTGGCTCTCACAGACCGGTAACTTCTTCTTTAAGAGGCTCCTCTGTCCTTCACTTGTTACCTGTATTAATGGCATCTGTTTGAACTTGTTATCAGTATAAAAGACACCTTTCCACAACCTCAAACAGTCACACTCCAAACCCCACCATGGCCAAGACCAAAGAGCTGTCAAAGGACACCAGAAACAAAGTTGTAGACCTGCACCAGTCTGGGAAGACTGAATCTGCAATAGGTAGCAGCTTGGTGTGAAGAAATCAACTGTGGGAGCAATTATTAGAAATGGAAGACATACAAGACCACTGATAATCTCCCTCGATCTGGCTCCACGCAAGATCTCACCCCGTGAGGTCAAAATTATCACAAGAACTGTGAGCAAAAATCCCAGAACCACACGGTGGGACCTAGTGAATGACCTGCAGAGAGCTGGGACCTAAGTAACAAAGGCTACCATCAGTAACGCACTGCGCTGCCAGGGACTCAAATCCCTGCAAATCAGATGTGTCCCCCTGCTTAAGCCAGTACATGTCCAGCCCCGTCTGAAGTTTGCTAGAGAGCATTTGGATGATCCAGGAGAGGATTGGGAGAATGTCATATGGTCAGATGAAACCCAAATATAACTTTTTGGTAAAAACTCAACTTGTTGTTTTTGGAGGAGAAAGAATGCTGAGTTGCATCCAAGAACACCATACCTACTGTGAAGCAAGGGGGTGGAAACATCATGCTTTGGGGCTGTTTTTCTTCAAAGGGACCAGGACGACTGTTCCGTGTAAACGAAAGAATGAATGGGGATATGTATCGTGAGATTTTGAGTGAAAAACTCCTTCCATCAGCAAGGGCATTGAAGATGAACGTGGCTGGGTCTTTCAGCATGACAATGATACCAAAACACACCGCCCGGGCAACGAAGGAGTGGCTTCGTAAGAAGCATTTCAATGTCCTGGAGTGGCCTAGCCAGTCTCCTGATCTCAACCCCATAGAAAATCTTTGAGGAGAGTTGAAAATCCATTGTTGCCGCAGCGCGGCGCCCCAAAACATGTACTGCCTCTAGAGGAATCTTCAATTGAAAAAAATATAATGGGCCAAATACCAGAACATTGTTTGAAAACCGGTTGTGAAGACTATACAGGAAAACTTTGACCTCTGTGTCGATTGGTGCCACAAAGGGTATATACACAGGTTAAGAAATTTTGTTTAAGTTGCAACCAAATACTTTTTTCCACCATAATGGGGTGCAAATAAAATCTTTAAAAATTATACAGTGTGATTTTCTGGATTTTTTTTCGCATTTTGTCTCTCATAGTTGAGGTATAAATATGATGAAAATTACAGGCCTCTCTCAACTTTTTAAGTGGGAGAACTTGCACAATAGGTGGCTGACTAAATACTTTCTTTCCCCACTGTAGTGGGGGCGTGTTAGAACGAGCCGTTTTAGGGGGGCGATGGCAGAGTCCTTCTTTTTATAAAGAATATCTCTTTGTTTTTGAGACTTTAGTGTTTGCAACTTCAGGGATCTTATCTATGCACAATCACTTGTAACACTCCCAAGAGAAAGGAAAACTTGAAATCGCATCATATGACCCCTTTAAATCTTTCAGCGAATTCTTGAGGTGAGATGAAAACAAGAGACAGGGTACAGTATTCAAGAAAGATAAACAGTTGAAATTTGTCTAGTATAAGGTAATATGCCAGAAGATTAGTAACAATGTGTGTTTACTTTTAAATTGCATAGATATTATGAATACTTAATTTACATATTTAGTTGTCCATATTTAAATTGAAGATGTCATAACAGCAGTACTATGAATTCAAATTTAGGATTTCACTTAATTATCCTATAGGTCTTAAGGATTAGCAGAGATGTCTAAAATGTATTGTCTAACTGATGGAATTATTGAATAATAACACCATGAATTATAAATACTGCATTAAAACTAAATAAAAAACACTAGTAACAACACAAATCAAAACTTTTACTGAATCTCACAAATGCTGATATTCAGATGCAATGACAAAATTATAGCCATTCATTAAATGTGTTGAGGTAGGGTTTTGTCATCTATGGTCAAGAGAAAAACAGCATTATGGAAAACATGCAAATGTTATGGTAAAACAGTTTTATGATGTGTATTTTGTGAAACGGTCAAAAATCAGTAATCCTCGGTCG
Source organism: Sinocyclocheilus anophthalmus (assembly GCA_018155175.1). Taxonomy (NCBI): domain Eukaryota; kingdom Metazoa; phylum Chordata; class Actinopteri; order Cypriniformes; family Cyprinidae; genus Sinocyclocheilus; species Sinocyclocheilus anophthalmus. Next base: position 82,104 of record JADLZN010005462.1, on the reverse strand, counting down.
GAGTCACGGGGTTGACTACATGTAGGAGCACGGGCGAGGAAAGGAGGAGATGGCGGACGTTAATTTGAAACAGTTTTTAATAAACTTCCAAAGGAACCAGGAGAACACACAAAGCAATGTAGACAAAACAATTCCAGACAAAGAAACTCAGAATAGGCTAGAACTAAATAGGGCAGATAACGAGGGGCAGACAGGTGAGGAGGATAACTAATAATGAGATACACCTGGAACAACTCAAACTACTTTGGAACAGGAACAGGAAGGACCAAATAAGGAAAACAGGAACTCAACAGGAACATACACGTGACAGATCGCCCCCCTCCCGGATGGCGCAAGACCATCGGGGAGGGGGGGTGGATGCCCTGGAGGCTGGTGCAGGACTGGAACAGGGTGGAGACTAGGAGAGCCTCCAGGGAGGATCAGGAAGCCATGGCAGAGCAGACAGTTCAGGGAGCCATGGCGGATCAGGGGATTCGGGAGGCCATGGCGGATCCTCCGTGGCCTTAGCCGCTGAAGCCATCAACGGGCCACAGGGCATGATAAAGGGGACCTCGGGAGGCCATGGTGGTTTCGCTCCAGATGGCCCGTTATCGTAGGCTCTGCCCATCAGCCATGGGGCATATGCCCCCTCCCAAAATGTATATGGGGAAAACTAGGTATCCTGGGGGTCGCTCAGGAAGAGCGGGCCAGATAACGAGGGGCAGACAGCTGAGGAGGATAACTAATAATGAGATACACCTGGAACAAATCAAACTACATTGGGACAGGAACAGGAAGGACCAAATAAGGAAAACAGGAACTCAACGGGAACATACACGTGACAGGTAGACCACATAAGTAGATCAGCTTAGTTTTTATGAATGATCAAGTTTGCACGAATCTGTAGTAATTTAGGGTGTTTGTTTATTGTGTGATATAGTTAATTGTATTGTCATTATATAGTCATTAAAGCAGTTCCATGAATAATGGATGCCTGGGCATAAAGGCAAACTAATAAAACAGTGTAGGAAGAGGCTAGTTTTTGCTAGTAGGACTTAGAAATGGTGATGGATCAAATCAGCATAAAAATTATGATGAATTGATGCAGTTTACTGAACTTACTTAGTGAAAAAAGGCCCGTTATTTCTGTAATGACATCAACAGAGGCTTAAAATCCCCCTTCCTGGGAGAAGTGTTCCCACGTGTTTAAGCCATTGTAAGAAGCACAAAAACATTCGCCAATCATCTTTGATGCATGTTAAAAGCAAATTACACAAAGGCAGATGGTGTTTAATGGATCACATGTGATTGAAATTTCGGGTAAGTCAATCTGTAAGCTGCGGAAGGCCCATATTTTGTTTAAGTTAATTGTGAAGGATGATGCTTTCCTGTTAAATATGCTGTGAAGCACCACATGCTGCTGTTAAATATGAACTTCTCCTCTTGCTGATTACACAATGCATAGGTGAGTTTGAATTTGAATTAGGAGACATCAGGTAATATTGTGTACTTCTTTCCCATTGCCACTCATCTGAAAAACAGTTGACTCTAAAACTTCAAATAACTAATTTGCTTATAAAGATTCTATTCAAATTGTTGCTCTGCAATGACAGTAGTTCACCTTTTTGCACTTGTACACTTAAACACATTAGAGTCATATAGTTGCCTTTTTCCTATGAAGTCATAATACTACAGGTGCTTATTATCATCACTGTTACTTTCAATGATGCTTCTGCACATTGAAAGACGGATAAATATTGATAGGTCAGTTTTGCACCTGTGAATAAGTTTTTATTATTCTCTTTCAAGTTATAATGTCAGTTCATTTGAGAGTTCAGTTTGGTTTAGATAAGTTCATTTATGGAGTGGCTTGTGGATCAGTGTTGACTAAGGATACTGTTTCAAACAATTCAGTCCGACTGGGTTCATCCTGTTTACTGACAAGAACCAGTTCAAAAGAAAAATTTGTTCATGAACTATACATCCCTACTGGCCAGAATACTTATAACACTGACAGTGTTTTACTTTTATTTTGTACTTTGTGAGCTTGATGATCATTAAATTCCACATTTAAGTGCAATTGACTTTACTTTTATTAATCCCATCCATCACAATCTCCTAGTGGCCAATTTTATTTTATTTTGAATTAGCCACCAATTCTTATTAATACTTTTTCGTCTGATTGCTTAAAACCCTCAGATAATATAAATAATTTATACTTTACAAATGCATACAAAGAATTAAATATGTCTGGTTCCAATGTAGTTGAAAGCAATGGATTTCCCTGTAGGATGAACAACCATGCTAAAGGGGTATCCATTGTACTAAAAAGTGACCGCAACGGGTCCTGACCAAGCATGGGGGCACATATGTGAACGAGTGTGATGAGTAGAAAGGTGTAAGGGGTTGCAAGAAGGGTTTACGTAGGCGTTTCTGGATCCTCTCCCCAGTTGTTTGAAACAGCAGACTAAAAGTGGAAATATGAATACATCCAAACTAAGATAAGAAGGAACCGGTGTACAGGAAGAACACTAGTAGGCTTTTAGCGTAAACATATATCCTTTGAACCAAGAGTCACATGGGGAATATAAGAGGACATACATTGGAATGGAAAAAGGATGTTAGATATTATGGTCTCTTTTTTATGGGGGTAGAATTGTTGCTTAATTCCAAATAAACAATATGATCCAACAAATCAATAGAATGAGATCCACAAATAAATCTTAGCATTTCACAAACATGAATTAAATTCACAAATAAATAAAATAATGAGATTTGCAAATAAAAAACATATCACAAATATATATTTATGTCACAACCAAAAAGAGAAAAAAAAGGAAGGCTTTGCCTGGCAAATTTCTTGTGATCGCGAGAATCTGATGCATTTTAGATAGCGGCGGACGGGCGAGTTTGTGTGAATCGCGTCCTGTTGCATTTGCGAAGTTGTAATAAAACACATTTCTTCGCCGTCAAGAGGCGTGCTGGACAAGTCCACAAATACGTGGACTCCACCGGCAAAAAACCGTCGGTAGGGCTCAGCCAATCAGACTAACAGCCACTTGCACATGCACATGCTTGAAGGAAGAATGTTTCACAATGGTCGCAAATGCACAGGCGCGCAATGTCAGCAATGCGTGCAGCTATCTACAATGCACAGACGCGATGTCACGAAATCAATGCCAGGCAAAAGTTTGTAATAGTATTGACATAAATATATATTTGTGTATATGTTTTTTATTTGCAAATCTCATTTTATTTATTTGGGAATTTAATTAATGTTTAAGTGGGAATGAAAAGATGGTTAAGAATTGGGGGGTGGAATTTGTGGATCTCATTATATTTATTTGTGGATCATAATCTATTTAATTGGAACTAAGCAACAATTCTACCCGCCCCCCCCACCCCCCAAAAAAAAAACGCCAACTTTTTTGTACTGGCGTGTAATTTTCCATACTGTACTTGGGCAGAAAATATAGCTAAAGTACTTGAAAATTAAAAATTAAATTAAAAAAAAAAGTTGTGTGTCTCTCACAACCTTGTGTATTTCTCGTCTACCTCTGAAAGTTTTCAGGCTGAACTATGAATAATAGCTGAGCAACATCTTGATAATAAATATTTCAGTAACAGAGCTGTTTAGCCTAATTTATTTACACAGTATCTGCCATCTTGACTTTGCAAGTTATCACTGTAAATACAAAAAAACGCTAAAACAGGACAAACAACAGTATATTTTCTCATGGGATATTAAATACACAGATGCCACTGTAACTTATTACATTAATTCTATAGTAATTACATTGTTTTTATTATTTCTTGCTTATACGGTTTCACATTTTGTCAACATAGTACATGTCTACATGTACATGCTGTGGTTGTTATGGAATTATATTTTAATGTGGTGTTGTTACGGCCCAAAACCAAATTTGGCTCATTTAATTCACAACAGGCCTGGACTGAACATATAATAAATCACAGACGCTTGATATTAACTTTAATTGACGTCTTCACCAAGTTTTTATCAACAAAAGAGAAAAAAGATCTCAAAACAATCACAAATCACAAGTTGCACAAATAAGAAGCGTTTTAAAGCAACGGAACAAATATATATATATATATAATAATATTATATATATCGATATATCATATATATATATATAGATATAAAAGCAAACAGGTAGGGCAGTTTAGGACACAAAAACCCTGACTACACCTGGCCACCTGGAGAGGTCTTACCTAGCTCCCGTGAAAAAACAAACAAACAGGTGAGTCTTGCGGGCCACTGCTTCCCTCGCTAAACTTATTAAATAACAAAACGTGACTAACAAAGAAAACAAATCCACTACCTGCTACTGAAAATAGACAAAACTAAATTAAATGTAAGAACGAACTAACCAAAAAAAGTTAGCCAATTTAAGCTACAAAAGAAACAAGAAAACTTAATGTAGCCAAAAAGAAAGGAAAAAGAGGAGAGGCGATGAGCGATCTCGCTGTGAAGCGAGAGACCCAGTGAACAAAAGCAGAGAGAGAGAGATCCTCCATTGACACCATCGAGGTTTAAATAGTAGAAATCCCAGATGACTTCACTCCACTATCAAAGATCCGGGAGAATTCCCCCGCTCCCATCTCCACCTAAAGGCTAAGAAAAAAACATCACACCCGGAACAACTACTCTACGAGCAGACCCACGTAACAGGTGTGCATAACATCATTAAAAAAGAATTCTATATTTCAGTATAATAATAACAACGCATGTTGATGCAATCATCTAATACCAATCTTTTCTAACTACCAAAACATTAAATATCACCCTGTCACTATACAAATACCAAAAGTGCCCTATAATACCTGTTTACTGATACTGCTGGCAAGACCATTGTTTTCAATTAAAGCTTTGGCGTCAATATACTCATGCAAAGGTCATCAATATTATATCATTATAAATCTATTTTCGCTTGTGTTTATTTCTAAAGAAAGATGCATTGTATATAAATTATGCATTTAATTGTACATTCAATGAGTTAAGAGACTAAAGTAAAGACACAATATTATTTTTTTTCCATGGTGGCTCTACCTACAGTGTTATAAAACCTTCAGAAACATACCTATACATAAATTTCACAACATTTATTATAGATTAATAAATCGATAATTTATTAGATTATTGATTAATAAAGACTTATCTTCATGCTGTTCATTGCACAATTCTTTGTTATGATCTCAGAAAACTTTTACCATTTTGTAAACTAATACATTTGGACATTGCTATCACATAACCAGCTTCATATATATGGCTTTTTGGATGTAGTAAACTTGCCATACAGCCATACATCTGCAATTCAGATATTAGTCCCCTGAAATACGATTAAAAAGCAGAAAAACAGTTGCAAAAGCAAGCTAAAATGGCATTTTTTTCTCATACTTTCAGTTAAGTTTAGCCTAGGTCTGTTATGTTTCACAGGCATGTTTTCCAGTGATCATGGGTTGGAAGCAGTGGTGGAAAGAGTACTGAAAAGATATATACTTAAGTAAAAGTACCATAACATTCCAAAAAATGTAGTGTGAGTAGAGTAAAAGTACTTGTTCAAAATACTACTTGAGTAAAAGTAAAAGAGTAGCTTATGGTAGCTTCAACCCCTTTATAATAAATGCTATACACTGCAATTTAAACATTTAGAAAACATTTTACATACTGTAATTCACATTATCTTTTGTTGTTTTGCAGAAAGAATGAATAATATCTATCATACAGCAGTTTTAATTTTGACTGCCAACTCTTTAAAATGCATCAAAACAACACAGAAAAAACTATTTAAAATGATTATTCCATTACACTTACACCATTTAAATCATAATGTTTGAAACAATAGATTTAAAATCAGGTGTAATGCCACTGAGACAGCACGCTGCTGTTGTTGTGCATAAAATATTAATGTTTAGAACAGTTCAAAGAATACAAAAACCATTAGAAACGCATACGAGAGTTCATCATCACATATCATGAGATGGTTTAAAAAGAGAGATTAAAAGAGCCAATTTCTCTCCAAAACAGTGCCAGTTTGAGCATTTTGTGATAAAGAAATGAGAATCACTAAACATGATAATTTATGTTACAATTTAAACGTAAATGCAAATTGTTCTAGAAGGGGGCATCATCCCCTACCTTTTACACATTTACTCAAATTGTTATGCTGATAATAAAATTTTTAAGGTGAAAAAAAAATGCATTAAATAGGGAAGTAGTTCCAGGGAAACATTTTCAAAAGAAAACACACACACACATGCACGTCTCTTTGCGGGCAGCGGTGGCCCGGGCTAATAAGCTGCTCTATCAGCAGCATCCACAAATGAATGGAACAAAAAAATGTTGAACTTGAAAATAGTTTTTGTGCGAGTGCACTTGCTAAATGAAGGCAGATTATATAAAATAGATCAAGCAAAAAATGTTGTTTATTAATGAGCTGCAGTTTTATTACATCACGCGCTGGCACATTATATTAACGCCACGGGTCATCAATAAAGTACATACTGAATGTGGTCCTCCAATTTCAGTACATTATTTCCAAGTGTTTTAGAATATTCCCAATACACTTTTTCACAGTGCACATCACACGCTCAAACTCATCAGACGTCAACAAGCTGCCGACTTCTCCAAGTGACTGCTGCAGAGCGCACGCGAGGGAGAGACGCGGCAGTGCAGATTGCGCGTCTCTCTATGTACTTAAGCAAATGGGAGTGGCAATTTACCGCATATAAACGTGACACTTGTGGGAGTTATTACAGTTTTTCTCGATTGCTTAAACACATTTCTTGAAACTATGCCTCATATTCTCAAAACAGTAAACACAAATCCATAACGTCTCACCCAATTCCCCAAACATCCTATTTTCAGGTCAAAATGAAGCTCTACACTAAAAACCATTCATTCTTGCTGAAAACCTAACTTTTCCCTCAGACATCACACACACGCTTTCAAAAACACACACACTACAACATATTATTACACACTGGTGCAATGAATTCAAAACAATATATCCAAAACTGGTAAGTTATGTTGCTTGTGGTTCTCCCCCTCAAAAACCTTTTCACATGAACACAAGACACAACCAGTGTATACATTGGCACATTTTTATTCATTCATGTACTACACAGCACAACTGTAAAAATAAATAAATAACTATTCCGCCTCAGCATCCGTCTTTGTTCTGGGTCAGGTCAGAGAATCTCGTCCACTTCCGAATCTGCCCAGTCTCGCTATACTGGGCTACTAGGACTAGCCAGGCTGCGCTTAGGTCTAACCAATCCTCCTTGCATCTTGTACTCCACCCCCCGCGTCATGCTATTCCTACTTTGACTTACGTCGAGAGCAGGCCTTCTGCATGGCCGGAGTCGAGGTATAGTCCACCGGAGTTTATATGGCTTCTCGGTCCTACCCATATAATCCACAACGACCATGCCGAAAAAACTCCTCTATCGGGTTTAGAAAGGGAGAGTATGCAGGCAGAAAGATCTTAGAAAACCTCGGGTTATTGGTAAACAAGTCACAAACCAGAGCAGCGTCTTCGGCAGCCAGTATGCGCAGCGTGACATTATCCCAACCAATGTAACGAGATCTCGCTCTCGCGATGGCTGCTGTCCCTGCTTCCATCTGGCGATACGCGATCGTACTCAGTCGCCTGCGCGCTCTACAACAAACTAGGCAAGATTCGAACCACCTAGAACGGCGGGCTAGTGTGAGAGTATTCGCTGTGATTACGATCACTGGTGCACATGCCCAGATCGTTCGCATCCGGACAGGATGGAAGGTACCCATTAGCCTTCGTCTTCTCGGACTGTTGTGGCGGCGGGGCACACAGGCGTGTCGGATTACTCCACCTCCAGCGCCAGGACCAGCGGACATATCCTACAATGCCCGATGATGCCATATTATCGTTTTCCGCAAAGTGCGACTCCCCCTTCTTCTTTTGGTCAGGTTGAAACTAGCCTCATCCACAAAGATAATTTCATGGTGAACAGGCCGGCCTTCAATCTCAAAGATTCTCTGCAAAACACATGAAACACAGTAGAGTAAATCAGTGCCCTGAAGAACAGTTCAAGAGGGCACAAATGGCAGCATAAACTGCTATACTGTGATGGTACACAATGCTTCATATGATATCAAAACTCATACCTGAACATACAGTATTCCACTCGTTGGTCTTTCACTCTGTCAAGAGTTTCGTTCGAAAGGGACGCGGTATGCCTGTTTCATCCAGAACTGGTGCTTTCGGAGGACACGATCAATTGTGGAGAGGCTGATGGCATTTATCCCTCGAAAATGATGATTATCCCCAATCACTCTCCTTTGAATCTCTCGCAGGCGGATTACATTATTGGCAGTGACCATGTTTACAAGCTCCCTCTCTTGCTCCTCCGACAAAAGCCTCAGCCTGCCTCCACCAGGTGGTCATCTCTGTGTCCTACAAAAATAGAAGCACTCATTACTGTAACACATCCTTTTTACAGGAAAAAATGGAAACATACTGAAACTCTATCTGTATGCGAGGCAAATTGATGCATTTCTTTATTACAGTAGCATAGTGCAACAGTGTATGCACTCTAAAGTTACTGTACAGAGCAGTCTTACTGTAAGTACACCTACCTGTTTTCCTCCCTGAAGGTTCTGATGATGGAGGCGATGGTGAAGCGACTCAAATTTGGCTGTACTCGTTGCCCAGCCTCCCTCATAGTCATACCATGGACAAGGACATGGTCAACTAAAGTGGCTCGAATTTCATCTGAGACTGCTTGTCTCCTTGCCCTTCTTCTCCCTCCTCCTCCTCCTCCTCCTCCTCTTCACCACGTGTCCCTTCCTCTCCCTCCTTCTCCTCTCCCTCCTCCTTCACCACGTCCTCCTCCTCCTTCTCCTCCTCCTTCTCCTCCTCCTCCTCTCCTCTCCTCCTCTTCTCCTCTCCTCTTTCGACCTATCTTCATTTCTCTGTGATCCATTGTTCAAGCTCATGAACTGATTCGGCCCTTGTATTTATTTTGAAGATCTGATTGATGTGTGTCATTTTGACCCTTAGTGTTTCCCACCTGGTAATTGTTTGCTAATCATTCGCCCTCAGCTGGGGCTGACTTGAGTGACAGTATTGCATGCTATGCTTTCTAAATGACCACATGTGGAAGCACCGAGAATGTAGGGTTTGTGTGTCGTTTTTGCAGAAACAGTTCACCAATCTTACTCATGGGTTAAAGCTGGGATAGGTGTTTATAGTTCCCTTTCAGTCGTTCCACGAGTCCGTGTGACCGACGAATTGGGATATTGCTTCGATAGACCAATCTACTTCGAGTTTAAACTAAACGAGCCAATGCACATTGCATTCATTATTGCATCCAGCTGCCGCTCATCACAGCGTTAGTATAATCAGGCAGGCAGGTGCATGCATACCGCTTTTCACTTTTCGGCGCCGAGCGACAACATCTGTTCTGCTCTATGTTTATTTCGAGAACTACGAGTTCAGCACACTCTCGGAAGCTTTCTGTGTTGGCGGGACTGCGCTTCAGCGGTGGTCGTTCCAATGTCGAGTGGGTTGCGCACTTCAGGCTGCAGTACCCCCTGTCGTGTTGCAAAGCGGCCATCTCCCCTGTGCGCCTCAGCACTAAAAGAGCATTTCCTAAAAAGAGCAAATTTCTCTAAAAGAGCTACACGGGTGCATCTTTATAAAGACGACGGATTGTCCTTATAAGGATGCCGTTTCACCAGGTCGTGGACGGCACCTTTTACTGTCAGAAACCGGCCGGTAGGCTCCTCCTCCATCACCACCCTCGACGGTGGTGCAGCGAATGGGTATTCGGCGATCCCCCCCCGGTGGAGTGGTCGGTAGATGCAGTTGTGTCCTAAGACCGCCTCCTCCTAGCGGGGAGACCCGGTACTTCCTTCCCAGGCCTGTAGGCATTCGTCTGGTCTAACCGGCATTGCCTATACGGCTTGCGGGGACAGCTGCTCCGCCTTACACGCTATGATTTTTCTGCCGTGCACCAGGCTACGGCAACTGAAGGACTGCTGATTGTATCCATCCGAAAGTTCTGAAAGAGCTCTGAACCGCCACTGACCTCACGCTCCGAGCGACGAAGTTCACCGCGAGTTCCTTGGGTCATGCGATGTCCACGCTTGTTGTCCAGGGCTGTGTCTGGCAGACATGAGGGACACCGACAAGGTTTGGTTCCTCAATTCCCCTGTGTCCCAGACTGGCCTCTTTGCCCAGCAGTTCTCGGCTGCCCAAAAGCAGACTGAGGCGATCCGACACATACTGCCCAGGCGGGCAGCTGCTGCCTCCACCCATCAGCCGGCTGCAGCGCCGCTGCCTGCTCGTCGCCGAGGGCGGGCCCCCGCATCCGCCCCCGCTACCCCGCCACATCCGCAGCAGCCTTCAGCAAAGCAGCATCATGGTGCCGGGCGTGGGCGGGCCGCCCCGCCTGTCCAGGCCCCCGGCAAACCTGCCGGCAAGCAGAGAAGCAAGCGGCCCTGAGACAGGCGACCCAGGGATGGAATGATCTGCTCTTCGGGAGATGTGGTGAACGCACCACTCCCTCCCCCGTAGGAGGGCCGGGTGGAGAATCTTTTGTTTCATTTTTTTCCTGCCGTTGGCCTCACGGCCGACGGTACCCAAATTCTCGACAAAAGAGCAGTTTCCTTTATCTCTGGGTCCCAGGAGGGCAAGGAGAGTCACGGACGGACCAGCACCGGACCACAATCATCCTCCTCCATCGCCAGCAGGCAACAGCGGGCAGTTCGAGAGCGTCAACAAAGGCCCTGCTCACGTTTTTCTCGCCCATTCCCACATCGTTTGGCACCCTCGTGCCAACCCGTGGAACCTTGAGCCTTTGGGGGCACCCCACAACTCATCCCCCTCTCTGCCCGTCTCACAACAACCGCCCGAGCTGGGTTCCTGTTTTCGCACATCGCTGTGGTCCCGCTTGTACGGTTTCTGGGCGCTTGGTCAGCGCTACCCAGCCCATCTCGCTGGCTTCTGCGAACCATCAGCCTCGGCTATGCGATTCAGTAAGTCGCCCGGCGCCCGCCAAAGTTCAGCGGTATCTGCTTCACTACAGTGAAGGCGCCCGATGCCCCTTTTCTACGGGCAGAGATCACAGTCCTACTGGCGAAGAACGCGATAGAGCCGGTCCCTCCTCCGTACCAGCCTAACTATGAAGGTCTTGGTTTTAACATCCTTACTTGCTATGTACTCAAGAAACGGTGTGGTTAGCGCCCTCATCTTGGACCTGCGAGTTTTGAACCGGGCCCTTCATCGGCTAGCGTTCAAGATGTTGATGCAGAAACGCATTTTCGAGTGCATCCGTCCCTGAAATTGGTTTGCAGCGATCGACCTGAAGGACGCGTACTTTCATGTGTCGATCCTTCCGCACCACAGACCATTGCTGCAGTTCGCGTTCGAAGGACAATCATATCAGTACAAGGTCCTGCCCTTCGTGCTGTCCCTGTCTCACCGTGTCTTCACGAAAGTTGCTGAGGTGGCTCTTGTTCCCCTCAGAGAGTAGGGTGTTCGTGTTCTCAACTATCTAGACGATTGGCTTATACTACCACAGTCTCAGGATCAGTTGTGCGAACAAACAGGGACCTGGCCTTTGGCACTCCTCAGCCTTTTGGGCATCTGTCAACTGTGAAAAACCTGACTGACGAAAGGGAACGTCTCGTTACGTTATGGAACCCTCGTTCCTCCTGATGAGTTAACTGATACGTCACGTCCCCGTCGCCACGGTTTGCGTACCACCGCTGATCCGGGCCGGGTCTCCGGCTCGGCTCCTCACGAACACCTGGTGCTTCCTGTGCCTTATTATACTCACGTGTGATCAGTGCATCTGGATGCCGTAATTGCAGCAATGTTTTTGTTTTTTTTTGCATTGGCTCGTTTCGTTACACTCGAAGTAGTTGGGTCTATCGAGCATCTTCCAATCATCGGTCCACGCCGACGTGATGTCAGCCATTCCCTCCTTCAGGGAACGAGGCTTACCATACGTAACCGAGATGTTAAGCAAAATGGGTGTGCTTTTTGAAAAATGGCGTTATGGTTTTGAAAATGTAGTTAAAAAGCCTGGTATATGTGTTTAAGCAATCGAGAAAAACTGTAAAATTGTACACAAAACCTGCCAACTTCACACCAAATTTCAGGCCGTGTAGGTAGGCATGCATATATACAGATCATTTAGTAAGCAGAAATCCAAAATTTTCATTAACATATTAGAGGGAGATGCAGAGGGAATTTATGCTTGAAGAATGCACTTCCAACAGCCATGATTGGCAGCAGTTGGCGGTTAAAGTTTTCTATGCAAAATTTAATTTGACGAGAGTCACGAGACCGATTACCCTCTCTTTAAAATTAAAACAAGCATGTAACGACCAGAAACGGAGGAAAAATAGGGGAGTAAAAGTACAGATACATCATTTAAAATGTACTCAAGTAAAAGTAACACTACTTTTGCTGATTAACAGCACCTAGACCAGTACTAACCAGCACATCCCAGCCAATTAAAATTCATGTTGGTCTGAGATGATCTTTTTTTTTCAAAACTGCTTAGAGGTACTGGCTCTGATTTGAAGTGAACTAGTACGAAGATTTTTGTGACATTTGAATATGTTCACCAAATATCTTCACAAGGTTCAACAAAGTTACCTATTATGTATAATGAAGTTGCAAATTCTTGTCAGGGGGAAGAAAAAAAATCCACACTCAAAAGATGTCAGAGGGGTCCAATCTTTATTCTTCTATGAATTTGTTCTTCTATTGAAAACCATTTCCATAGCCTTTAATTGGCTTGCCATTATATATTTTTAAAATATCCCAATTTGCTGTAATAATACCAAGCTAAACCCAGCCCAGCCTTCCCGATACTGCTTTGAAATTGCTTGTATATTGATTGTTTCATATTATTCTCTGAGTCCTTCTCTCCTCAATGTCCTGCATGCTTTAAAAGAATCATTATGCCATTTCCTTTTCTCTCTGTACTGAGGCCTTTTAAAAAGACAATCGTAACTCAACATAAAAAAAAGAAAAAGAAAAAAAACTATAACAAGTTCTCTTTCAAAAACACATTGAGCTGCCTTGATATATGACACAGCCAGCTTCCTTCTAAGGCAGCATTTTGGAACTTTATAAGTGACTGATAAGAAACGCTAAATTGGTGTGCACCAGACAAAATAGTACTCTAACAGGCAAACCATATATAGCACACTCAAATATATTTCTTTAAGATTTAATTTAATTACAATGAACACTTTTTTTCCCCTCTCTCCGGTTGAAATGTTAATATTTAAATTCAACATTCCTTGACTCTGAAGGCTAATGCAATAATGTTGCATTCGAATTTGTCTAAAATGAGGTATCTTTTAAGGAAGTAATATCTCTTAAAATATTATCTAGGTAGACAGCTCACTAGACAGTTTAAACCCTGTTAAACCCTACTTTATTTATTTATTTATTTACAGTAGATCTGAAACCCAACATTTTAGGGAAAAATCTTATGGTTTAAAAATGTGATGCATGACATATTTTGTATTATTAGTTCTAACAATATAGATAATTCGCCAATGTAATATATAATATAAACAAGCAATATCACATGAGTAGCCATGTGATATCGCTCTATATCAGCATGGCTGTGATTTGGCCATAGGCACAATTTGTTTGCGTTTTATAAGGTGCCATTGAAAGTTTTCTACAACCTTGTTTCAGTCCCTTTCAATATAAAAGTCTTTGCTACTGACTCATAAGGACAGTTTCTTATTGCCATCTAATGGCGTAAGAATGTAACCAAAATCACTAACGCACAGACCACTTCTCATTACCAAATACTATTATTAAATACTATTACTATTATTTATATCAAATGTTATTTATTGAACAATAATATTTAATAAATAACAATATCATTATAAAAGTTGCTAAGCAATTCAGTGAAGAGTACAAAGGCAGTGCTCTAATACAGCATTAAAGTTATGTAAAAATATGAAATTATGAAATTTTACCCTCAGCCAAAACTATTTGCTCTAGAACAAATAATAGATTAATGAGACCAAAGATTGTCTGATAAATATACCCAAGACTAATTATAGCTCATGTTTAACCACTGTAGAGACATCAGAGCCAGCGGTAAATTCCAGAAGATCTGGCCGAGGTAAGGCTGCTCTCGGCATGTCCATGAGCACTGAACGGCGGCAGACGCCCTGGAGCTCACATCTCCGAAAATGTAGAAGCAAATTTATAAATAGGTGCTATCTTTATAAACATATTTGAAGTTTAAACTACAAACTAAAAAAATCTTAAAACTACAGTCGGTGATACAACAACAGTAGTAATTGTGAAATTGTAGTGGATTTGGGCATCCGCCATAACACTCACTGTAAGAAATGCTGCAAGCAGAGGGATACAAACTGTGAAACGGTTTCCGTGGTGATACTGGGGAATCTCTCATGGCTGGAAAAATCCTATCCAATCAATTCGAGACCAATAACCACTGTTTTATAATATAATATATTAATATAATATAAACTCATATTATAATATAATATTATATAATGTAATATAATATAATATAATATATATTATATTAGGGGGAAGTCGTTGGGGAAGTCGGGGCCTAATGGTTAGAGAGTCGGAGTCATAACCCAAAGGTTGTGGGTTCGAGTTTCGTACCGGCAGGGATTGTAGGTGTGGAATGTACAGCGCTCTCTCCCACCTTCAATACCACGAGAAAAAAAAAAAAAAAAAAAAAAAAAAAAACAAGGTGCCCTTGAGCACGGCACCGAACCCCCAACTGCTCCCCGGGCACCGCAGCATAAATGGCTGCCCACTGCTCCGGGTGTGTGTTCACGGTTTGTGTGTGTTCACTGCTGTGTGTGTGCACTTTGGATGGGTAAACGCAGAGCACTAATTCCGAGTATGGGTCACCATACTTGGCCACATGTCACTTCATGTCACTTCATGTCATGTCATGTCATGTCATGTCAATATAATAATAGATAGATAGATAGAGACACACACAAGTAATACATAATTTATTCATCAGCATTTCACCTTGTGCATCCATGCAAGTAATCAAGTAACTATTGATTCATAAAGAAGCATGATTATTATTCTTTGTATTCTGTTTCTGTATGAGTTTAGGAGATCAGTGACACTGAGATTATGGAGCTGGCCCACAGTTCCTTGGGAAGGATGACCGTTGTCAGGCAGATTTTCCCTCTGTGGAAAGACAGCAGCATGAGCTGTATGAGGAACAACCACCGCATCTCATCACTGCTCTGCGACCCTCAGGAGGGCTACCTGCAGTCACTGGAGGTCAGTAACCATCAAAACTGCATCATCATCAGGTAGGATCATCTTTATAGGAGATCAAATCTATATGCAGTCTCAAACCCATTAAACCTCTTAAAACAAGTGAGAGATATTATTTTAAAAGTTAAGATCAGGGATTTTCAACCTTTAAAGATATGGGAACCCAGACTCTCAGTTAAAATGGTGTTTGTTTGTTTGTTTGCCTTTTATTGCCAATTTATTTGTTTTTAACTTGCCTTATTTTGTAACTTATGCGGGATTTCACTATTTTTTGTAGTTTTGTCATTTTAATTAGTTAAAAGTGTTGTGCATATTTTTTTCTTTTTCATAATAGTTTGTTTTTATGCATTCTCTGAGATGTTCTTAATTATTTAATTAATATTACAATCAAAAGTTTGAAATAATTACCTTTTTTTTAATCAATTTAATTTTGAAAGAAGTCTCTTATGATCACCAAGGCTGCATTTATTCAATGAAAATACAGTAAAAATGTGATATTGTGAAATGAATTATGTGATGGCAAAGCTGAATTTTCAGCACGCATTACCATGGGCGTAGCTTGGGACTGAAACATTTTACTAAATTTTAGAACCTCATCATCAAAGCAGGAGAAAAGGAAACCAGAGGCCCGATGATGGATAGCAACCAGCTATCAGGGGTTACGTGGATGACCTTACAATCACAACATCATCCAATGTACAGGCTAGGTGGGTCCTAACAAAGCTTGATGGGGTGGCAAAGTGGGCCAGAATTACCTTTAAGCCAAGAAAATCAAGGAGCTTGGTCATTAGGAAGGGTAAAATCTCCTTCAAGTACAATCTGGTCATTCAAGGCGAGATCATCCCTTCCATCAAGGACAATCCCATAAAGTATCTGGGAAAGTGGTACGACATTAAGGGACCACAACAACGTCCACAGCACCGAGAAGCAAGCAGAGGGTTGGTTGATGAAAATTTACAAATCAGGACTCTCAGGGAAGTTTAAAACATGGCTTTAAACAACATGGCCTGCTTCCCAGACTGATGTGGCTGATGACAGTGTACGAGGTGGCTGGGTATCCCTCAGGACTTCACATCAGCCGGGCTGTACATCAGATCTGGGTAATTACAACTACCCCTCTTTTCCCTGGTTGAGGAGTTCCAAGTAGCGAAGTACAGGGTGGCCATGATCTTAACCCTCTAAGCGCCAAAGTCTTGTTAAACTTAAACTTAATAAAATAGACTGTAGTTCCTAATATGGTGCAATATCTCATTTGTATTCCCTACCACTAGATGGCAGACATGTAGTACTTCGATTCTAGACCAAAATTACGTCACATTCCTTTTCAAAGTGTTTGAGGAAATAGCAGAGCATGTGAGCTACCGTGCCATTGATGCGGAAGCAGTTCAGTTCATAGCGTGCGAGTAAATTGTGAGATTTGTGAGAGAAAAATCGCCAAATGGCTAATAGAAAGTTGTACCGTGAGGATGTGTTGCAAATGTTATTTGCCGATTCTGACTCTGACGGGGAATATTTTCCTTTTGGAAATAACGATCGGTCGTCTAATAATCGCGCTTCTCCCATTACATCTTTGCAGCGCAATGGTGCCGCCGTGCAAGGCGAGAGTGTTCACGAAGCACAAACAAGTGATCATTTTGACCTTTTGCCCAACGGGGATGGGGTGGCAGGGGAGAACATGGTCGTAGTGTTCATAGGTGAGCTGTTGCTAGAGGTAGAGGCAGCAGGGGAAGGAGAAATAGGGCTGGAAGTAGCACTAGCTGCCCCAAAGAGGTGGGAGTGGCCATGGTACACGTGGCCGTGGAGAGCCGGGAGACATGGTAGAGGCAGCAGGGGTGATCTGGATCTAAATAGGGCTGGAAATAGCGATGACAATGGTGGCTGGGTTTATTTGAGAAATGAAGAATTCCAGGAATTGTGTACAGATCCTTGCAACATGGGGCCATGCGTTATCATGCTGCAACATGAGGTGATGGTCGTGGATGAATGGCACAACAATGGGCCTTAGGATCTCGTCACGGTATCTCTGTGTGTATTCAAAATGCCATCAATAAAATGCAACTGTGTTCGTTGTCCATAACATACGCATGCCCATACCATAACGCCACTGCCACCATGGGCCACTCGATCGACAACATTGACAACGGCAAACCGTTCACCCACACGACGCCATACACGCTGTCTGCCATCTGCCCTGTACAGTGAAAACTGTGATTAATCCGTGAAGAGAACATAAGTCTCCATACCTCTCCAAAGTGCCAGACGCCATCGAATGTGAGCATTTGCCCACTCAATTCGGTTACGATGAGGAACTGCAGTCAGGTCGAGACCCCGATGAGGACGACGAGCATGCAGTTGAGCTTCTCTGAGACGGTTTCTGACAGTTTGTGCGGAAATTCTTTGGTTATGCAAACCGATTGTGTTGCAACAGCTGCCTGGGTGGCTGTTCTCAGATGATCTTTTGCCGTTGAGACGCGGATGTGGAGGTCCCCCTGGGCTGGTGTGGGTTGCACGTGGTCTCATTTGTTAAGGCCGGTACTGCCAAATTCCGCTGCATGCTTTGGAGATGGCTTCTTGTATAGAAATTAACATTCAATTCACGGGCAACAGATCTGGTGGAAATTCCTGCAGTCAGCATGTCAATTGCATGCTCCCTCAAAACTTGCAACATTTGTGGCATTGTGCTGTTTGATAAAACTGCACATTTTAGAGTGGTTTTATTTTGGCCAGCCTAAGGCACACCTGTGCACTAATCATGCTGTCTAATCAGCATCTTGATAATGCCACACCTGTGAGGTGGATGGATTATCTCGGCAAAAGGGAACTGCTCACAACACAGATTTAGACAGATTTGTGAATAATATTTGAGAGAATAGGCCTTTTGTGTACATAGAAAAAGTCTTCAGCCTTCAGAGTTCAGCTCATGACAAATGGGGCAAAAACAAAAGTGTTGCGTTTTATTAATTTTGTTCTGTGTATATATATATATACACACACACACACACACACACACATACATATAAATGTAGCAATGGTAACACTTTAGAATAGGAAACACATTCACTATTAATTAAGAGTTTTCCCTCAATAAACTGCTAATTTGCTGCTTATTCATAGTTAATAAGGTAGTTTTTAAGTTTAGGTATGGGGTAGGATTAAGGAATCTAAAAATTTGTTCATGCAGAATAAAGCATTAATATGTGCTTTATAAGACCTAATAAACAGTCAATGGTAGTAATATGCATGCTAATAAGCA
The DNA here is from genome assembly GCA_018155175.1 of Sinocyclocheilus anophthalmus. Lineage (NCBI taxonomy): Eukaryota > Metazoa > Chordata > Actinopteri > Cypriniformes > Cyprinidae > Sinocyclocheilus > Sinocyclocheilus anophthalmus. The sequence continues at coordinate 63,540 of JADLZN010005462.1, read as the reverse complement.
GCTAGTTAATAGTGAGAATTGGTCCTTAAAATAAAGTGTTACCGTAACAATTGACATGTAGGTTTCATTTTCATTTGCGATAACCTTTTATTATACAATTATTCACAAACCTAGATAATGTTTCCAAGTGTTTTCTTCCTCTGCTGTGACGTCCACATTTCTGCTTCTCAAAACCCCTTGAACCCACATGAAGACTAGTTTCATTGTATGGAACAGATGGCTGAGCTTTGCACCACACATACTCTGAGGGCTTATGCTTCAATTATTCATAAAAACGAGGGTTAAATATTCTTTGATGTTTAATCACCTTGACAAGCAAACCACTAGTTCACAGCAGTGACAAACCTGTCAGCTTTTTGTCTGCAAATCTGCAGTGTCAACACAAGCATCCACCTTTGTGTGCCTTTCCCTGTCACTCAGGAAACAAGCAATCACTGTAGTCACCCACACAGCTTTTGCTAATACCTCCTATGTGGCTTAGCTGATGGTCAGCTCCAGTAAAGTGTAACAAATGTCTTCCTGTATGGACCTGTCAGCTCAACTAGCATGGCCATCATTCAATGATCAGGAAGTGGTTGTCTGTACAGTTAGGACAGGTACTCTGTTTTATATATCAACTGAAATGATAACTGACACTTAGCAGGTTGTAACGCTCAGCAGAGTCACGCTTGGATGAGAAATGGCCATGAAAGTTTGATTTGAATCCGGTGGGTCATGGACAGATAACACCATTTTGAAGGTCATTTCTGGGGGGAAAAATATTAAACTAAGTATTATTTTAGACAAATAATGTATTTTATTTATTATTATAAAAATAATATTATAAGTTGTAAATCAAAATAGCAGTAACAGTTTTGCATGTTCATGAGAAGGGTGCTTATTATAAAGAGAATTTAATGTTGGTATTTTTACCTATCCACCTATAAATCATCATAACAAGACATTTAGACATAACTGTCTAAAACAACAACAACAATAATCATAATAATAATAATAAGGAACGTAATCTGGCCTTGGGTGCAATAAGACCTTAACGAGGAAAGGGGCAAAGTTCAAACAGGACATGCTCATTGACATGCTGATTGATAGATTGCCAAATGGTCGGAAAGGGGTGTTAAATTGATAGGGGGTTAAATTGCTCCTTTCAACAACAGGGAAAGGGACGAACACCGGAAGCAAGGGAACTGTTGCATAGTAAGTGCCCAGCAATTCTATGGGGGGCAGCCTCTACTAACAAACTCTTGTGTCCTAACACACTCTGAAGAAGGGACAGGTGCTGCACTCCGAAAGCCCTTTTGTGCAGAGTAACAGCAAAAGTACAGAATAACAGGCATTCTTGCTAGAGAGCGGAGATGCAGTTTTTTAGGCTTCAAAAACAGGGGCACCATTCACTGCCCTTGTGATATCTAAACACAGATATCAACGTGTTTTGTTCAGGTCTCACCTATGCGCACGCGCTATCAGTACCCGGGTGATGACGGAATAAATGACTGCTCATATTCCAGCATACGGCATTCGCATTGAACAAAAGTGAATGGTTTGTCCACTTTTTTTTTTCATCGCTGTTGTTGTGATGTACTGGGAAACCAGAATGCGCATCCATCAACAGAAGCATACATTAGCCAAACCATGCTTGTTTTATATGTTATTTATAGCAAACCATATTACAGATGCGTAGTCAGATTTAAGTTGAACCGCGGTCCTAGCGCGTGGCGAACCGTGTGCGGAGAACCGTACGGTTCGATTTTTTTCCGTGAACCGTTCCACCCCTAATATATATATATTTTTTTTTTTTTTTATTTACCATGTTAAATGTTGATTATTAGTAACACTAAGCCCTTTATCTAAACCTCTCTACTTAAGCGTTGATCGTGCGCATCCACAATGTTTGTAGTTTTTTAATGCATTTTATTCGTGTTTTTAGTTCTCAGCTGAATCATTTGTCAAAGCGCAATGTATTGTGGGTAATATTAGCCATTAGAGTGTGCGTGTATCCACACTTCAAAAATCGACCTGACATAGTAGACCATATGGGGACTTTTGGCATAATCTTTTCAACATACTATGCTTTGGGACACACTAATTCTAATCTCACATACTATTTAGGATGGATAGTATGAACATTGGGACGCAGGGTTGGTCTTTTCATTTTACTAGTAGTTATTGCACAAATATATATTAATGAGCATCAGAACAGAGGGTATGTTGAAAAAAAACAATACAACTTACTGAAATGTATTATGTCTGTATCGTAAGCTTATTTGCAAACCCGCAGAAGACGTCAATAAATCAATTTGTAAACAAATGTAACTTTACATTTACCTCATTAAAGCCATTTTGTGTCCATACATCACTAGTTAACTAGTTAAAATAAGGAAAGGTGTAAAGAGTCAATCCACTGAAGGCGAGCGTAGTGAGAACCCAAGTGCAGTTTGATTTACTATATGAATCCAACATCTCCAAACAATATCCAAGACACGACTTGCTTGACTTGCCTTGACTTGACTTGACTTGAACAGACATATCATGAGCAGACTTGACACAAACAGACTAGACTCACCAACAGCGGGTTAAATACATTCAATACACGACGAGGGCACAATGGGAACATGAAGCTACTTATAGGAAACAAGGAGGGTCACATGACATGAACAAACCAATGGGGAACAAGACACATGACTAAGACTACCAATCAGAACATGACACATACACAAGGCAGAGAGACATGAGGCAAGGGAAGCATGACACTAACATGGACCATGAAACAATTACAAAATAAAAGACATGGAAAACATGAACATGAAACAAAACACCACATTACAAAAGGAGACTTTTACGAATATCGCCTATATTACATACTCATTATATATGTATCTTTTGTCTTCGTTATTCAATATTAATGTAATGTATTTAATGTATGTTTGAATAAATCTGTCATGAAAACTAGTTTTTATTACTGTCAGTGTTAAGGTGTTTAAACATATTTCAACTTAAATTTAGAGTAGAAACATAATTATATCAATAAAAAGTTGATATAAAGACTTGTGTGCAATGTAAACTCACTTTTATTTAAGTGTTGATTATTAAAAAAAAAGTGATTATTACTAATTATTACTATGTAATAATAATTGATTATTAAATAGCCTACTTTATTTTCATTTCTTATAGTTTCAGCTAAGTGAAAGCAGCATTTTGGTTTTGGTAAAAATCATTTTAATGCATCTCTCTAAGTAGTTTCCCCCCCTCCCCCCTTTTGATTTCAGGTGTCCAATTTGTACCTTTATGATAGCGTGTTGATGCTGGCCAATGCATTCTACCGGAAATTAGAGGACCGAAAGTGGCACAGTATGGCCAGCCTAAACTGCATCAGGAAGTCAACCAAGCCCTGGAATGGAGGCTGGTCCATGCTGGAGACAATCCAAAAGGTACGATGCGTTTGATGTCAGGAATTTTTCAGAGAGTTTGTTTTGCTACTTGTCACACTGTTGGGGGGATATCACATATAGCACGTAAGACTAGAAGTGGCAAGATGGAGAGTAGTTGAATAAAAGCAACTGTGACAAGATGATAGTTCCCTTTGCTTTACATCAGGTCCCAGACATATGGCTTTTTGAAATGCAAATTGCTTTCATCGAAGTTGTTTCCTGCCTTCCCCTCTCACCACTGCAATCACATTTCTCTTGAACACCAGCACAGCGGTCAAGCTGAGATAGCTATTGGTTGTCCTCACACAGAACTCTCTTAGGGGCTACTGAAAGCTGCACAATAGTTTGCTGTGGTGGCCGCAGCAGCTGATGTCTCATCTTAGGAGCTCATGTCTCTGTGAGCTCTCAGGGGCAGCAAGCGGTCTAGTGTGTGTTCCTTAATTTCACACCCTTTTAACGTTATATGAGCCACACAGAACTGCAGAAAGCCTCTAATCGGCCCCGAGAGGGACACGCCACCGATAGATTTGTCTCTGAACCTTCCACCGCCCCTCTACAGTCAAACCAGTGGTTGGTCTGAAGTCAAAGCTATAAGCCTTTCATGGTGATGCTTTTTAAATGTTGAGCGACCCACACCACTCTAAGCAGGTGGTGCAGTTAAACCAGTAAAAAAAACTATTTCTTTTAAAGAAAGTTTCATGTAGAAAAGGTTAAGTAAACTTATATGGGTTATAACTGTTATATATATATATCTATATATATATTATATAATATATATATATATATCGTTATATATAATATAGTTGACATTTACTTTTAATTAACAACAACAAAAAAACATCTGAAAACCTGAACTTGTTCTAGGTGTATGCCCACACTTTTGTGTATCTGCTTGCTTAACAGCAGCTATATTCACATGTAAAATGAACTGATGGTATAACTGCAGCACTGGTCTGATTGGGCAAGTAGTGATAATGCCGACTGAGCCAAACCTCTCTCCCAGTGTCCCCAGGCAATGAGGCCATTCTTATGGTCAAGCCCAAGGAAGCCTAAAGTTTAAAAATTGTTACTGGTAAAATTCAGTGCATAAAGTGTACAGCACATTGCACTTTGATCTGGCTCAGTTCTTTTTACTGTGTTGCATTATTGTGTATTGATTCAGACAGTTTTGTTCCACAGGGCCGTATAACTGGTCTCACTGGAATTATGGACTTCATGGACAATGGATCAAATTCCCACGTTCAGTTTGAAATTTTGGGAACCAGCTTCAGCGAGACGTTTGGAAAAGACATAAAACGAGTGAGTGCAATAGCTCATGCTTTCATTTCTAGTACCTGGAGTAAAAGCTGTCTTTTGACATGATTTTTGACATTACCAGTCAAATGAAAACTTAAATCGAGTTCTCTGCTGGCGAGTAATCTGGTTTTTAGGAAGACTTGTCAATGAGAACAACTCGACTTGATGTCATCTGTGCAGATTGTGTACCCAGACTGCCATTTTGACCCCTCACCTCTGTGTCAAACAGCCGAGAGGTGAATGTAAACGGCAGGCTGACGGACCTGACGGGCCAGGCCAAATGTGCTTTAATGCAAACTTGATGACATGGGCCTATTGTCCTATGTTTAAACAGAATAAGCTAAGTGTTCCCTAGTCTCAGCTTCAGACGTCACGCCCACGGTCCGTTGGCTGAAAGTCTGATGCATATGGCACACAAAAGTGGAAACTCTTCAGGAGTTTCGAAGTCATCATCGGATTGGCTGAATTATACAGGAGAGATGTGTGTGTGTTGCATTCTTTAATGTTCCACCTGGAAACAAAAATGCCCTGCCGCCAAACCCCCTCACGAAAGAAGCCGTCGTGTTTACAACTGTGAAGACGAGCACTTAGCAGGATCAACTAAATGCTGGATTCTCAAAAGTATGTACAATTTTTTAAGTTCGCCGCACAGAATCCTTAAAATATGTCCGAGAGCTTTACACACAGGTCTGTTATTGTGGCGACATTTCCATGCCCCGAAACGTGCCGCTGAACGAAACTAACTGTGATTGGTTGTTTGACATGTCAGTCAAACAGCCTCATGGGCGGGCCTTGGCCAAAGAAAGCTGCCATGGATTCCAGACCTTCAGCCGTCAGTCTGAAGGTCTGGCTACGCCAGACTAAGTGTTCCCTACTCACTGTTTATTCAATTCCACATCTACTAGAATAGTTTATTTAGTCTATAGTTGGATATTTTATTGGCTTTTGCTGTGTTTTTTCCTTGAACAATCACAAGTAATTTGCATTACAGATATTCTGTCCTCTCTTCTCTTCTTAGCTGTATTTGTTGATTTTCATGCTTTGTTTTTGTAGCCATAAACTGTTTGCCTCCATCCATCATTTAAAATAAAGAGTAATATAAATACAGGAGAGGAAACAGTCTGCTGATAATGAAGATTTAATCACTCTGCATCCCAACCTGAATTATGAACCCACTGTATCACATTATAGCCATTAGGATCCACAGTGTCACAACCATTAACTCCCTGCCCGCAAACACATAGGCCTTGGCAGTACCGGCTCCCCCTCATACAAAGCACATTTATTATCTATAATGAAAGGAAAGGACAGCTAATGGTACGTCAAGTGTACTCAGTCCTGTTGTTGTTCATTATTAGAGCACCAGCTTTAGTCTTCTAAGCAGTGCCACCCAAGAAGAGATTAATGTAGCCAACTGCAATTCCACCCTGCTATGGAGACAAACAGCGAGCCGTGCTGTTAATTTGACATATGTCATGGTTTGAAAGCAGAGGCAAATACATTTACTGGCTAAACAAGAATCCCTTTGGAGGTGAAAGAAGGCTGAAAAGTTTCAAGTGATTTCTTCAGGGTTGACTCAGTACCCTGTTATAGTGTTCACTTTTGTCTTATCTTAGTCTTTAGTCTCTCTGTCTCTCTAAATGGCTTTTCTCTGACTGCTTCTATATATTAGCTCTGTACGAAAATCTACTGAGCTGCCGGTCAAGACAGCATTTTAAAACGTTTGTGGCGCATTCCCATCACTAACACTCTGTCTACACTGGATGTGAACAGGGCGTTGTGTCATGTCGTGTCATGTCAAAGGCAAAAATAGCCCTTATAATAAATGATGCTGCTGACAATTGCACACTAACAGCATAGATGGATACCCAGTTATATTTCTGACATTCTTTTGTGTATTTCCAACAACAGGACAAATGGATGAGGAAAGAGTTATCGAGGTGATCTTATTTTTTTTTTGGAACGTTCGCTTTAACACATCCAGTGTAGATAGGCTTAAGTTGTTGCAGTGCATTGTAAACAGGGCAAGGCTGTTCCAAATTGTACCTAATTTTGGCAACAACAACAAACAAACAAAAACATTGTCACGTGACCCTTTGCAGGTGATGAAATTCCACAATGTATTGCAACAAGCTCAGTAAACAAAACAAAAAAAGTCAGATGAAACAAGAGATAAGTTGAAACAGTAACCCCTGTTTTTGCTTAAAAGTCTATGGGACAGATTTGCTAAATAGGGCAAATTAGCATGAGACCGCAAATCCATAAAAGCACCAATAGGGCTGAAAAATTATATGGGTGATCTACTGACAATGCACAAATGAAAGAACACAGACACAGCCAGTGCTTTTCAATAATAACCAATGCAATCTACTAAGAGCATGTGCAAATTAGCAAGTATCACAGCCAGATGATGCCAACCCTGAAACAACTTACAGAACTACTACATTTTGCTACAAGTTTGATTGCATCATATAATAATTGCTGTTAATAGTGTTCATCGTCTGTTTAATTACATCTTTAATTGATTTTTCCGTACATTTCTGCCATATGTACATTAACTGACAGTCACCACCAGTGTTGGGGAAAGTTACTTTTAAAAGTAATGCATTACAATATCATGTTACTCCATAAAAAAGTAACTAATTACGGTACTTAGTTACTTTTTATGGAAAGTAATGTGTTATTTTACTTTTGTGTTACTTTTTAAATCTGGACAGGGCTTGCTTGTTTGTTTTTAAAATAAAAAAGTTATATTTTTGGCAAATATAAAAGCATAAATTTATGTCCGTAGAATGCAGAAGAAGAAATTTCAACACACTTCAGCAATAAAAAAAGACACACAAATGTTTGTCTAGAGTAATTTGTGCTTATTAGTATGGTTGAACTGGATCATCGAAGGTCAGAAGCAAAGACATTGGTTAATAGAATGGGATTAAATACATAAAGGATATTTGTGTTGTTTAACATTAATTATTGCAGGTTTGCGTCATATTCTGATTGCCATTTTTTTTTTTTTTTGAGGAATACTGAATCTGTGTTTTAATTTTTTTTGTGAGTGAGATGAATTAATTCATATTCATATTTATTTTAGAACTACAGTAACATCTTCTGATTTCTCTCAACATGGGGACAGCAGAGATGTCAATCAATAAATTGGGGAAAAAAAGTAACTTGCATTACTTATTTGAAAAAGTAACTCAGATATTCTCTTGTAAATTAAAAAGTAATGCGCTACTTTACTAGTTACTTGAAGAAAGTAATCTAATTACGTAACTCGCGTTACTTGTAATGCGTTACCCCCAACACTGGTCACCACTGATAAGCTACCACTAAAATTTGTAGAAACTTAATTTGCTGTGAAGTTGTTTTGCAATGATTTGTATCGTGAAAAGCGCTATACAAATAAACTTGAATTGAATTGAATTGAATTGAAATTGAATGTGAAGTGCAAAATGGGTTAAGATGATTTATTTAATTTATTATATCTTATCATGATTATATGTATTTTATCATGATATATTTAAATACTGTATTCCCTAAATATTGCGTCTGAAAGGAAAACTTCTACAAGTGCATATGAGGTTAGCCACAAAAATAACTCCGTCCATGCCTTTCCATTGCTACATTTTTCACTGTCTTTAGTAAATCCTGACAGTAGTTGCATCAGTGCAAACTCAGTTGTTGTTTGTGTGTGTGTGTGCTATTTATGTCAATTGTTTTTTTAATTTCCCCACATTTGTCCACTATAAATCTACAACTGAAATTATTTATCTAAAATTAAGTGGGTTGTAACACTATTAGTAAACATGAACATCAGTTTTGTAAATATATTATTTGTTAATTAATTAATTAATTACCAAACACATTGCCTGTCTTTGTGCATTTATTTTGTAGACACAGTTTTTTGTTCCCTGTTCCTTGTTGTACAGGATTTATACATGTTTTATTTCTTTATTTATTTTTAATGAACTGCGATTAGATCCAACTTTCCCTTGCCTCTAAGACAATGGCTGGATCCAAAATTGCATACTTCTTTACTACATAGTAACCGAAAAACATTATGTGGAAAGTATGTTTGAATTTACAGTATCAATAAATCAGTGGGCATTTTTTTAATGTAAATATTTAGATTTGTTAATAGAGACTTACAGCTTATGCTGTTAGCTTATGAGTATTTTTTTGTACTCTGTATTTTTAAGCATATTACTGTACTGCCATTAGCTTAGCAATATTCTAGCTTGTTATGTGGCAGCTATGGTGGCCGAGAAGTGCTAAACAAATCACAATTTGAAAAAAAAACCCTAAGCAATTAATTTGAAGGGAGAAAAAAAAAGTTCGGCAAAAGGCGGGATCGAACCCAGGTCAATCGCGTTTAAAAGCCAATGACACGTGCTTATCCATCTGCGCCACTGGAGCTGATGTTTTACAGCCACTTTTAACTAAATGTAAATATACACTCCGTATTTTTTATTCCATAGTAAGGGCAATTCATACAATACATTTAAACTGAGCTACTTTAATACCATCTCCGAACTTTCTACCACGCCTCTGCTGTTCTTCGGCTGGTTCTTCCTGTATACGTTGATTGACAGATGTCTCGTCCAGTCAGCGGTGAGTAATCCCAAACCAATGGCGCTGTCTCAAACTATACCTACCTCTTCCGGTTTGTCTGATTTTTCGTTGTGTTTTCTGACTTGTTATAATTTTTTCTGAATTGTCGTTGTGTTTTCTGACTTGTTATAATATTTTTTGAATTGTTGTTGTGCTTTCTGAATTGTTATTTTGTTTTTTAGACTTGCATTTGCATTTGTAATTTGTTATTTTGTTTTCAGAATTGTGATTTGTTTAGCACTTCTCGGCCACCGTAGGCAGCAGTCTATTGGCGCTTTTCCACTGTGTGGTACGACTCGGCTCGGTACGGCTCAGTACGGTACGGCACGGCTCGGTTCGGCTCGGTTTGCGTTTCCACTGCAGTTTAGTATCGCTTTAGAATGGGCGGGATTATTCACATGTCGTTATAGTTGCGCTGCCTCTACTGCCGCGACTCCTAAAAAACTTTTTCATTCCGCGTCGCCCCATCAAGCTCTCGCTGGATCCGCTCCTCTGCTATCAACAAGAGGAACGTCTGTACTTCAGCAACAGACAACAAAACTTTTTGGTTGTTAAAAAAGGTGCGCTCGTTCAAAACAGTTGTGTTCGATCCTTTGCTGGCTGTGCTGATTTAAATCTAGCGCTTCTTTTGTGTTTGTGTCGCAGTGTTCAGGTAGTGACGATTCTCTCCGGCCAATCCGTGATCAGCAGAGTTTACACGTCACGTTTTGGTAACGGTACGGTTCACTTGGAACCCCAACCGAGGTGGTACTAAAAAAAGTACCAGGTACCAGGTACTGTACCCAGTGGAAAACCCCCCAAAAGTGAACCGTACCGAGCCGTACCATGCAGTGAAAAAGCGCCATATGTGGACAGTAAACAGCAAGGGTACTACTCCAACTAGCTCTATTCCCACTACGTTTTAGAATAGAGCTATTGTTTTCCTTTGATTCTTCTTCTACCCATTTACCACACTAAAACATGCTATATTCTAATTTAATTATCCATTTTCTCGCTATTATAATTTGTCAGTTAGCCTGTTTTTTCTGTTTTCTGACAAAGGCAAAATTTTAGAATAATCAAAATCTCAATTTATAATGTAACTTGCAGTAGACTTTGTTACTTTACTACTTTGGAATCAAAGGCTCTTAGAAAGGGACAATGTGATGGAACAATGCTGAGTTATTACTGAAATTGCTAAAATTGGTCGAAAAGAGTGTCGAAATAGGTGTTATGCGAAATGTGTGGGTCTAAAATCATAGTCATGCACTAACAGTTAAATTGTATCCAATTATAATAACACAAAGATTTTCTTTTCTGTTTAAACATAGCATATTTAACTCAGAATTGAGAATTCTAAAATATGCGTTCCTTTTTTCTCTCCAGAAAACAGTACTTTGGTGGTATCATATGGTAATACCACTGTTCTTTTATATAAAGCATGCACCTGAATTATTGCCATATTAAATCATGCTGTTGATGTTACCTTGTCTGCAAATCCACAGAAATACCATTATTGGTCAATGTCCCTTGTGAAGGCAGCACATTTAAGCTGTGATTATAGAGTTCACTAACTATAGATGTTCACTGCTCTTCATTAAGCAGTGTTTGCCAGAAACAGATAAATATGTGCATGACAGATTACTGAGATCCATTGGGACTGTTCAAAAGTGGTAGCAATGATTGATCATGAAAACACATTGATTGCATTACTTGATTTTTGTGTGATTTGATTCTTCAAAACATTTGACACTGTTTGAAGTCCAGTAATGAAACACAAATGAACCAAAACGGAACAGAACTCCGATCAACCCTCCTGATTACTCGAGTAGTCAAAATAACTAAAATGCACATACCAAAGGACCCGTCAAAGTGCGTGTTCTTGCTAAGCTTTAGGTTTTCAGTGTAAAGATAAACACAAGGTGTTGATAAACACTATGCCAGAGAGTTTGCTGGGCCAGCTGTTCTGTCTAATGCTGTCCAATGAAATCCTACAGCTGCCGTTTAAGTGATACTGTGGCTAATCACGATAAAGCAAAGCCTGGCTTGGTCACAGTCACGTCTCAGGCTTTGACTCCAAACAAAAGCGTAGCATACGTCCATTTTTGCTATTGAATTAGCAAGCTATTAGATGCCCTGGTACTATGAATACAGCAGACAAAAACAGATGTTTCTGATGCTGAGTGAAATATCACTCCACTTAGCTTAGAGAGGGAAACAGGACATGTTGCTGACTTTTCTTTAAAGCTGACTAATAGTACACTGAAAAAGGAGAAGAAGAAAAGGATTTACTTTGAAAATAATAATGTTCACTCAGAAATTGCTAGTCAATTTCACAAATGTGACCCTGGACCACAAAACCAGTCTTAAGTAGCACCTTAAGTTATATTTGTAGCAATAGCCAAAAATACATTGTATGGGTCAAAATTATTAATTTTTCTTTTATGCCAAAAAACATTAGGATATTAAGTAAAGATCATGTTCCATGAAGATATATTCTGTAAATATATTAAAACGTAATGTTTGATTAGTAATATGCATTGCTAAGGACTTCATTTGGACAACTTTAAAGATGATTTTCTCACTATTTAGATTTTTTTTGTATACCCTCAGATTCCAGATGTTCAAATAGTTGTATCTCGGCCAAATATAGTCCTATCCTAACAAACATCAATGGAAAGCTTATTTATTCATGTATAAATCTCAATTTTGAAAAATTGACCCTTATGACTGGTTTTGTGGTCCAGGGTCACAAATAATTAAAAAAGAAAAATTGAGCAAAGATAGTTACTGCATCGAATATTGAAATAGTATTTTCTTGTAAAACATACATTTTTATTATTTATAACTTACAAAAAAAAGACAGTGTAAAAATGTTCTCATTTGATTTTTTTTTTCAAATTTCTATACATGCTGTATAAATACAACTTAAATTTGGTTATAAAAAAATATATAACCAGGATTTTATAAAAAAAATTGTCCTAAATTCCAAGTCTTTTGCAGCCTTTGTGCTAATACTTGATCACTTGTTTTAGTTTTAAATGGCAAGCATAAAGCACAACGCTGACTCAGCACATCAAAATGACAAGAAAAAATGCCTATTCCACTAAATTTAGCTGTCTTAGTGTAGTCATAGTCTGTCTTATTCATAGTCTAGAATTGAAAATTCTCGTTTTATATAACGCAGATTGGCAAAAAAAAGCAGATGTCCACAGAGTCGTGTTTGCTTTTACCCAGCCATTTATTATTTAAAAACTTTTATCCCAAAGTCTTCAAGGTCTGAGCAAACAGATAAATGCTTGTCTAGTTTGGGGTCAAGACTGATAAGACATCAAATAAAAGATGAAGGATATGGTTTTGTTTGTTGTCCGTCTCTTGAGGCCCTGGATAAGACGGCCATCTATCAAGTCTTCAATTTCATTTGTCATCCGAGAGAAAACTTTGGCAGAAAGCGGAAAAATCTGACAGTATTTGATGAATTGGTGGCCTCCTCATTCTCGTTCGTGCTCTTTCAGATCATCACTCTAAGCAGAGCCGTGACAGGCACAGACAGGGTGAACCGTTGCCAGACATTTGTGTTTAACATTGCTGTCTACAGGAAGCAGTAGTATTTTCAGTCATACATTTGGAAAAAGCTAATTTGCTGGGAAAAAAACTCAGTGACTCATTTACTATACAGCCAGTTTGTTAAGGGAGATTTTAGGGTGTGTAATTTCTGTGCCACTGGCTTCACCAAACAGTGGTTGAAGCGATGTTGCTGTGTCATAGCACCACAGTGTTTACACTGTTCAGAGAAATCAACCTATAAAAGACTTACATTTGTCTCTGCATATTAATCTGGGATATGAGCAAGTATTTTAACATTGAAAACATTACACTACAAAATGACAACAAAATTTGAGCTTTTTGACTTTTAGTCCATACAGTATACAGGCAAACATGAATATGCTATTCTTCTCAATTATTATTGCCTCTGTTTCATTGTACAACCACGAGTCAAAAGTCAAAGAGTCAAAGCACTAAGAATTAAAGTTGTACTGCCAGATCTGAGAGGTTGTAAGTGCTGACTTGTGGTTGTACAGCGATACTTTTGTTTATGTGAATGTCATTTTACACATTTGTAACTATTAATCTGAGACGTTGAATTCGAAACATGGGTGTTTTTATTATTGTCTGTGTGTGCAAATAGAGCTTTTCACATCAGAGCTGTGAGTGTAAATTTCAACTTACAAATAGGAATAATAATATGACAAGCAGTGGCGGTTTGTGGGTTTTAAAATAGAGGAGGCACACAAATTGTAACGTTATTGGTTATTGTAACGTCTGGGATCCCTGCCGATTATTATTATATTACACTTGCTTAACCACTTTAAAATGGCCTTTTGGTTGCTTTTAGTCAGAAAACGTAAAGAAAAGGACATGCATACAGCAAGATAATATAACTTCACTTACCTGGCCTATCACTTGAAGCAAACATCCATCCCTTCTTAAAAGTCTGTGTTAAAAGAGAGCTGCCTGTTGCGCCATTTAGTTAAGCCGACTGCTGTAGCCTATATCCAGCTTAGGCTGTTTTCCCTAAATTTGTACTGTTTGAATGACAGCTTGGTAAATCTGTTGGCAATCAAATATTCATTATCGCTACTCATCATAAGTACTAGGTACATTATCAGTGCAGCAGCAGACGTTTAAACTAATATCACGTAATTTATGTCTCTGTGATGATTGGTTGATATAAGAAGGGAGGCTAGCCTCCCTTGCGAGGTTTCTTTTCTCAACACTCCTCAGCGCTGAAAGTGAACACTCGATAGTGATTGGCTAATTTTTTACCAACGGAGGCACGAGAGCTCCGCGCTCCCCCGGCCTCCCCCTACCCTTCTCTATCATTAGCGGTTGTAATTACATCAGCAGATTCGGCACATTCGCGATAGAAAAGTGGCGCTTTCACGTTATGATATTACAACTGTGAAATTACAAACAAAAAATACACATTCTGAGACATGAACTGAAATTAATTGTGAATTTTATTAACATTAAATCGTCCTCCTCCCATTTTCACCTCAAAATTATGGGGAGGCTGTGCTTGCCCTGCCTCCCCCGACGAGCCGCCACTGATGACAAGTTCTCATATTCAAATCAACAAGCTCTCGAGTTTTGCTACTCTTTTACCTTCATCTAATATCCGGTTGTGGTGATGTTTCTCTTCATCAGGGACTGGAGCACTTGTTAGGATAGCAGGAAAAATGGATGGGGAAAAATACCATCAAATTCTTGAGGAAAATCTGCTGCCCTCTGCCAGAAAGTTGTCAATGGGAAGAAAGTTTACCTTCCAACATGACAATGACCCAAAGCACACAGCAAAACTGAGCACACAGTGATTGAAGGAGAAAAAGGTGAATTTCCTTGCATGGCCTAGTCAGAGCCCAGACCTAAAGCCCATTGAAAATCTGTGGAATGACTTGAAGACTGCAGTCCACAGATGTTCACCATCAAATTGAACTGAACTTGACCAGTTCTGCAAAGAAGAGTGGTCAAATATTGCAAAGTCTAGATGGGCAAAGCAGAGACAGACTAAAGGCTGTAATTAAAGCAAAAGTTGGTTCTACAAAATACAAACACAAGGGGTGATCCTTTTTCCAACTCTGTGATTCTGTTTTTTCTGACATGTTGGTTTTATATCTTTCACTTGGATATTATAAGTTGCACTAAGTAAACACAGCTGGATAAAACAAAAACTGTTTTAAAAACAGTTAAACAGAGCAACAAAATGCTCAAAAACAGAGCAACAAAATGTGATTATTTTAAAGGGGGTGGTTCTTTTCTATACCCACTGTAAATATATATATTTAACACACCCACACTGTATACTTCTATATTGTCTCATTTTCAGCCTGTAACAGTGTAAAATGAAGTGATTTGGACTTTAAAAGTGTTATTATTTAAAACAGAATAAGCAGATAATGTTCTTGCTGTGGTAGTATTGTCACTCCCTTGTACTTCCCCAGTGTTCCTATGTCTTGTGGTTTTGATCCCCATGTGCTCCCCATTATCAAGTTTCTCCCTTGTCTTTTGATTTCAGGCGTTCCATGGTTTTTGATTAATTACTCCACTGTTTCAGTTCTCCCTGATTACATTCCCTGTGTTTATAAGCCCAGTGTTTCCTGTGTCTAGCGCCTTGTGTTAAATGTCCTTAGGTTTCTGTACTACGTGTTTGTTAATAAATTGTTATTTCTATATTCTTCGTATCCGACACAGTAGCAGCAGCAGCATCGTGACAAGTATATTTCTAAATTTAGGACAAGTCTTCACACAGATCACCTACCAACCCACCAACACCAGCACACATACTCACAGATGCTTTAATTTGTCTTTTTTCACTTTGTGACTGTTTAGAGTGTAGCTCAGTAAGGACATGAGGAATTTCATAAATTTTTCAACATTACAAGCTTTGCCCTGTGCCCCTGCTCTAGGGCTGTTTGTGTACATGTGTACACTGTAATGAAGAAATATCTTATGGCTAAGGACACCAAGTATTGGCTTTAAAAAAAAGTGATGGTGCAGTATGCAGTCATCAAATGCATTTTGTAATTTGATCCAGTGCCACCACCTGGAACCAGACCAGGTGTTGTTGATGTTATTAACCTTCATTATCACCTGCTTATTTAACTAAATTAATGATTAATGAGATTAGTCTTCCAAATCAAGTCATTAAATGTAGCTCATTGATAATGATAACTAATCGCTTATAGTGTCAATGTGGATTGTGTATATTTATTCTGATATATGAGCCATGTTAATGTGTTAAACCGAATCATAATTGAATTGAATTTAATAATTTTCAGTTTAGTTAATTTTCAACTCAAGGCAACTTAATTTTTTCTTGTACTATTCATAATATTGCGGCACACATAATATACATGTCGTTATGCATGTTGTAATGGTTTTACATATTTACACTTTGACTGAGTTTTCAAGATTTATGTTAAAGTTAAACTTGGCATGAAAATGAAACCACTTTTCACCAGCCAATCAATTTCTGATGGATCAAGTCCTGCCTTATTTATTTATTTCCTGTAAATATAAATACCCTGTTTCATTTGGAAATATGTCTTATGATAAGCACTTAATGTACTGTCCAAGTCTGAAGTCAAACAGAAAGATTGAAGATAAACGAAGCTAATGTTGACCTGTTTCTGTTTTGTTTTTCTTTGTCCTGCAGTTGGCTACATGGGATTCTGTCCATGGCCTGAATGGAAGTCTAAAGGAGAGCCGTATCGAGAATGGCATGCAGGGGGTTACGGTTAAAGTTGTGACGTTATTGGTAATACTTACTTTTGTCATTTTAACATTTAAAATATTTATGTTATGTGGTGTGATGCATACATGTGTGAATAATTAATTTAAAGTTTTTGGGGTTTTTTCACGGTCAATAATTAAGTACTAGATATTCTTGAACTTATCAGAGGACAGAATCTGCAACCCTTAAACTCTGCAGATTTCAGTGGAATTGAAACGTCCCTCATTCACAAAGTTCTACACACCCCTGAGCACTTGCATGTTTGCATACAAATTATTTTAGCTTATGATCATGCCCACCATCGCAAATAAAAGTGTAGCACTCTCAGCTCTGTTTAAAACTGTCAAAACGTGTTAAATTTTATATTGTTTAAACTATACTCTATGTAATATAATATAATCTATAAGGTATATTGTAATAATAACCCTATAAGTAGAGAAAACTATTCTCCAATTTTTTTTTTTATTATTTTCATTAGACTTCATTTTACCGGCATGGGTGAGGGAAAAATTTAGCTTCTAATGTACTTATTCCTTATGATCTAATTGTAATAATTTTCCAAGACCAGTAAGCATCTACTACAGAAATGGTTCTCCAGGGAGCCATAGAAAGTCTTGAAGCAAGTTTTATTAACCATTTAAAATTTGTTTGTACCTTTTGGTAATCAATATTCCTCTTTAAAGGAGGATCCATTTGTGATGGTGGCAGAGAACATCCTCGGACAACCCAAAAGATATAAAGGCTTCTCAATTGATGTCCTGGATGCCTTGGCCAAGATCCTAGGATTCAAGTATGATATCTACCAGGTGGCAGACAGCAAATATGGTTCTCAGCTCCCCAATGGCTCTTGGAATGGCATGATTGGGGAACTCATAAACAAGGCAAGTGCTCTAAACATCTTTGTATTTGCATGTCCAAAGCCATTAAAGTTACCCAACTAATACTTGCCTGTTGTTTTCTCAAATTATACTGTTGAAAAGGTCACCAGCATATATTGTGTTTTGGATGCTGGTGTTAGTTTGTTCTGGGGATCGGCATGAATACTTTAGAAGTTATAGCAGTGATCAGTCAAGAAAACACTATGAGTGTGTTACTTGAACTTTTAATTCTGTGATTGGTTGCATTGGCATTTTGGCCAGTACCTTGCACTCTAAGAGGTTATTGTTGAGGAATGAACTGCAAAGTGCAATTTTCAAACCACTCTGCTTGGACTGTATATTACGGGTTCATACAGCTAGATTGGGCTCAACATTAAAATAAACAGAAAAAAAGAGAGGTGAATCTGTCAGAAATGTTTATCTAATGTATTATATTATATTGACCAGCAATTAAAAAAAGCTGGCCCTTTTGCCAGGGCTGAAATCTTGTACACATTAACTATAATGTTGATGTCATACTAAAACTTTTTCCCCCTCTGAGTCTTGTTTTCATTTGTTTTCTTGCTTTCATCAAATATGATGGACATTTACTTGCAAAACCTTTTCTCATTCAGGTATTTCCTGTGTGGCTTGTTGTTTTTCAAGATAATGATCTGACTATTAAAATAGAACGTCGTTTTTTTTTTTTATATATTATATATATATATAATAATGTGGTATTGTTGTCTTATCCCACTGGCAATTTGTATTTATTGATTTAGCAGGGATGCAGGAGCAGGCCCTGGAATAAATCGCAAATATAATGATGTTATGCCTTTAAAAAAACATGTATGATAAAAGCCATTTGTGAAAGGTAAAATAAAAGTTTTAGAATGGCCTTCGCTGGAGGCACCGAGATGTCTTAAACAATCTTACCGCAATTTTGAACAATTGTTTTAATGCGGAGTGACTAGAAAAAGCAACTGTACACCAAACAACCTGCTTATGAGGAAATTTTTTTTTTCAGGTGGCATTTTTTGGGGATAGGTAAGAAGTGCAAAGATAACGGGATACTAAAATGATCTCCTCGTTGTTGTAGAACATGCCATTTCAAATAATGCTTCTCTTTACAGCGAGCTGATGTGCAGATGGGGTCTGCCATAACTAGGTATCAACACCAGAGAGAGAGAACGTATTAGGACGTAGAGTCAAGCAAGGTCGTCTCTAACCATTGACCTAGCTCGATAGTATGGGGTCGCTCCTACAATGAACTTGCACATACGAACCGAGGAGAAATATACAAACCTAATTTTTTGTCTCTTTGTTTGCCCCAAATTTATTAGCCTTGTGCGTGATGATGCGGTCCTGTAATCAGTGCAGGCTGATACTGCTCGAATTTCCTGGTGGCTGGGGGAGCGTTCTGAAACTGTGGCCTGCCGGGAGGGCGAGCAGAGGAGTGAAGTAGCTGAACACGGATGCAGAGATGCGCTCCGCTCGCCCGAGATCCGTGGCTGCACATGGCCGATTCCGATCACACGATACAGAAGATCCATCCATGTCTAACTCGTTGCATAGTGCTATATGGATTGTCTACGGAGCTTTTGTACAACAAGGTACTTCAAAGAATTCCTCTCTCATGTGTACATTCAAAGGCACCTTCAGAAACAACTTATCAGCTTAGAAGTGCAGCCAGAGGATCAGTTGATGATTTGACTCAGAGCTTAGAAAGTGACAAGAGTGTCAATACATTGCTCCCTCTTAAACATGTAAGCATCTGCTAATGAAAGCATTCTTTAGGAGCTGTAAACATTTAGTGTTTGCAGATATTCAGAGAATAGTTTATCTAAAAATGAAAATCATGTATTCACCCATTCCAAACCCATGCAACACAAAAGGAGATATTTTGTAGAATTTTGTTCGTTTGTTTGTTTTTTAATCTTGAATGTGAAAGTATGTGTGAATGTGTCCAGGTGACAGCAAAGCACCATAAAAATATAATTTAAGCAGTTTAGTCACTACCACTATCTGAGTAGTTTTAGCATGTTAATTGGTATGACTATGCTAATTTATTTGGTCTTGGTGGAATAAATCTGCTACATAAGTTGTTGTTGCTGCTACTGTTATTGCTTCAGAGCAAGTATGATGATTTGCTACTACCAAGACATACACAGAAATGCTTCAGCTGCGCAAATAAACATACCTAATATTCCTGTAGCTGATCTAGACAAGTGGAGCTGGGGGAGGTAGAGGGTTTCAGAGTACCTCTGATAGCATGCTGCAGGACTGGCTTACAGCAAACACTGAACCAGACTATTTAAATGTTGAGCAAACAAGATACAGCTGAGCCAAAACTGCTTGTACTATGTAGTATACGATGTAAATGCTAGCAGATTACATGACAAAGACCAATCTGTGCCAGTCTAGAGTTTCTTGACTGAACTTCAGGTAATTATATAATACATTATGATAATGATAAACAACATAAGTTGTGGCTGAATCATTATTAATCAATAAATAGTATAATAAATTAATACTTTACCCAAAGAAATGAAAATTATATCATCATATACTTACCCTTATGTCAATTCAACTTGTATGATTTACTTTATCCTGTGAAAGATAGAAGAAGAAATGCATAGGGTACGATGAGGCTAAAGGCACATTTGATTTTTTTTTTTCTAATCCCTAGATGGCAAAAAAAAAACTCATTGTAGCACTATTCTATGTTCCGGTCAGGTTCTTCTTCTTCTTCTTCCTTCTTCTAGCTACTCTCTATTTATTAATTTTTTTATTTATTTTTAATTTTACTGGTGTTTGTACCTATATTGCTTTTATGATTTCTTTTACCACAAAATGTCTTGCTTCATCAGTGTTCATTCATTCAGAAAAAGCAAATTTTCCTTAAAGTGTGCCTTTAGCCCCTATAAATTTGGAACAGCATGAGGGTGAGTAAATTGGTGAACTGCCCCTTTAAGGCATGCAAGCAGGTGTAAATAGTGTTTTATGCAGCATGTTAAATTTGTGATATATTTTTATATGATATGCCTACCCTTGTTTCACTGGAGTGTTAAACTGCATATATTTGAATTCCAATTTCAAAACCAGCATAAATGCATAGAGCATACAGAGAAGTGCATTAAAACAGTATAAAGGATACGCTGGTTCTCATCCGAGAGACAAAATGGAATAAACGGCTACCTCAGAAACTAGCATGCTAAACCCCCAGCTCCCTCTGGCATGCTGCCCACCAACGTGTTTAAACCTAACAGCTAGTTGTTTCAATCTCGTATTTCTGTAGCTTGCCACCATATGAAATTTACAATAGATTGTACAAAACACAATGAAAATTTTGTAGCAGTTAACACAGTCAGTTGTTCCACTGCTCACATATTAAACATGTGGAATTAGCTACACTGATGGCATGTTAATAATGGTGCCATTTCTGGCTTATTCTAATGACTAAGGTTAATAATGTAAAGTGTATTTGTATTTTATAGATTATAAAAGAAAGAAAGAAAAAACTTTGGAAAAAAACATGGGTGATTTAAAAAAAATATGCATGTGTGTTACAATGAATAGAATAGGATTCAAAGTCCCTTCTTACACTACTTTTTTTTTTTAGCATTTCAAAGTACATTTACATATTCTAAAGCATTTTTGTGTTATCTGTCACAGGTGGAGATTCAGTGGTGGGGTCTGTGGCATTGAGGATAGTCATGGGCAGTTGGTGGTTGTTCACATTGATTGTGTGTTCATCTTACACTGCTAACCTGGCTGCGTTCCTAACTGTGTCCCGCATGGACAACACTATAAGGTAAATTACCATTTCACAAATAGTCTACCACTCAATGCACCATATGGTAGAGAGTTGATCTATGTCTATTAAAAGCTTTTCTATCCCGTGTTTGTCCTCATAATTGGTGCAACCTTATGTTCAGGAAGCTTCAAACATAGTTTGGCCACACGGCAAGCAATATGCAGAAAATGTATGCAGTATTGCACAGTGTAACATAGGCTATGTGTGGCAAGAGAAGGCAAGCAGGCAACTTAATACATTGGGATTTTACAGAAAAACTGTGGAAAATATAAAGATTTTAAAATATATCCATCCAAAAGTAATAAGAACCAATTATTTAAATGACATAAAAAAGTTCCTTTTACACGCTACTAAATTCTTCAAATAAAACTCTTGGGTGTATTTCAACTGTTTAATCCTAGAAGTTTGTAGGTATGCTGTCTGAGGCTGAAAATAGGATTTCATGATGGCAAGAACTGTGCGAGTTGTAACTAGGCTTTCTGGGACATGTTCCCATTAGAGTGAAGGAAGGTGAACTAGAGAGATAAATGTATTAGTATAGATGGAAAGAGGTTGAGACTATTACAGTGTGTGTGTTATTTGCTTGACATTTTTGCTTGTTATTTATTTATTTTATTTTTTAGAATGAACACGCAAAACTGAAGCTGAATTTGAATGCTAGTGATCACCCTACATTTTCATATTATGGAGAACAGCAGAATTTACTTTTTGATAACTCGCTTTGTGTTTCATGGGAAACCCCAACCCCACATAAAGATAATACTTATTTATAATAAAACTTTACTAAATGTTCATTATAATAATTACTAAAGTGTGTTCAGGCCCAATATTATACATTTTGAACTCATTCTGATTTATGATCTGAAGCGAGATCATACATTACTAATGTTCATTGTCATGATTCAAGAACAAGTTCTGCATTGATTCAGTCGTTCATGTATTCCATAGCTTATTGTGACAATTGCATTTATATCATCAGTTTTATACACTACAAGGCTAAACTTCATGTATTTCCACGTCATGATTGGTAATGGCGTACGAATTTATTCATGAACCGCTCATTTTAAAAATCTTCCCGGTCTACTGACGTTTGTTATGACATCGGCTTTGAACATTGCAATGCACATGATAACTTTTGTTAACTCTGCAATAAGTAAATCCACTTGACTAGTTAATTACTCTGGTTACACTTTACTTGAAGGGGTGTGCATAAGACTGACATGACACATGTCATGAATATGAAGGTTTTTTAATGCATGTTTATGACAACTGTCATTAAGTGTCATTCCCTCAGTTATGTAATTTTTAATGCAAAGATGACATTGTTTGAGATGTCTTTGTTATGGGCTATGGTAAGGGTAGGGGTAGGGTTAGGTCAAACAATGTCATATTTGCATTAAAAATTACAAAACTGAGCGAATGACACTTAATGACAATTGTCATAAACATGCATAAAAAACCTTCATATTCATGACATGTGCCATGTCATAATTATGTAGGTGTCATGGGGGGGGTGGTTTGGGGCTGTCATGTTCAGATCTTATGCACACCCCTTCAAGTAAAGTGGTACCGTTACTCTTTCAGCTGATGTATGATGTGTGATGTATAATGTCATTCTGTATTGTCACTGTCAAATAAACAATAAAATAAATAATAAATATAACCTAGTCTCAGATGTCACATCCACAGGCCACTAGGGTTGGGTATCGTTTTAATTTGATCAATTCCGATTCTTTTCAATTCCCAATTTCGATTACAATGTGATTAAATACTTTTAACAGGAAACTTTTTGCCACCTACTGGTGTAACAATGTAATCGATAAATCTTCATTTGATGTGTCAAATTACTTTCAAAAGGTGATTTACTCTATTTTAATCGCTACCGTACACATCAGAGTTTACATCTGAACTATAAACTTTTATCACAGTACTTCTGTGATTTGAATGTTTGTAACACAGAAATAATGATACTGTGTGGCTGAAAAGACTGTGAAGCTGTTTCGTTTATGACAGATGACAGCTGCTCTCTTTAGGTCAGTGGAAGCACGAACACAGATTTAAATGCTCAAATCACACTGACTGGTGTGATCGTACACTGCACGGATGAACCAAGTGATCACAACATTGATCGCACACTGTGAAGGTGCGGAATGAAAACAGACGGAAACATTGTAATTTAGGAAAGATCACGGTGGTGTTTGAATCGTGTTCGCGATCTTTAACAATCTATTAAACTAAAGGTTTGTCAGGTGGTGGTGACACCCTTATATTGAAAAATGTTAGTAATCACAGATATTATAATTAGCGTTTTGGCTTCTGATCGCAAGTGTAGCCAAACTTTGAGCGCTTAGATTAGCGAGCAAGGTCTTGGCAGATCGCTAGGTCCGGTCCTCACAGATGAAGGAAAAAAGCGCATAGGAATCAATAGGTGGAATCTAAATTTTTATTTGACAACAAGTATCCGATTCATGACCTTAAGTATCTGATTCTGGAATTTGAATCGATTTTCGATTCCCAACCCTACAGGCCACCCACACTCAGTTTACTAAACATGTGATGGCTTGGCACACAAAACTGAAAAACTTTAAACAAGACCGAAGCCTAAATCTAATTGTCTGACTTCTGCTGTATTTCCAGGAGTCTAGTGTGTGGCAGTCTGCCAGGAAACAAAGACATGTTCAGAAAGATTGTGACAATGAGCACTTCGCATGAGCAACTAAAAGCTGGATTTCAGAAACCTTATGATGATGAACTAGAAATGTTAGAAATAGTAAAAATAAATTATTCTAGTATTTTGAACTCGTTTCTGTGCTAGATATGAGTTTCTTATTCTGTGTTCCTTTCCTGTGTAATGCTAGTAGTTGTGTTTACATCATAAATCTTTCTAGTGCGCTCATGGTATGATGAAGGTTACCCAGCCTGTGTGCCTCTGAGGTTTTTGACGCATTTGATATGCTGCTGTTGAGCAAGGTGGTCAAAGTTAGAGTGTGAACAGACCCCTGCTCTCAGATAAACATATCAGCATGTTCATTGCACTAGTTTTGTTGAAAGACAAATGTTACATATACAGTACATGTTCAGCCTGGTCTCACTGTTTTTCATAGGCACTATTTTATATAAACCATAATCTCTAGGGTTTGGGGGAAAAAAAGTGTTAATTTGTGCGATTATAACAAACTCTTTAATGTGTTAATAATTAATAACTCTTATGTATTTTTAATTAATTTATTTATTTATTTTGTAGGCCACACTATTGTTTTCCCCCATCCCTGTTTGCTGTGGCATCTCTGTTTCACTGATTATCTAGATTTATTTTCCCCCTTGTCCTCCTTATTGCTATTGCTATATTGCTATTGCTATTGACAATACCAAGGTGGGATCAATTAAAAGGATGTTTAAATTAAAACTCAAAAATGAAATCACACACATCCATAATGCTGACCTGGGCAGTCTTGTAATCCGATGTACTGTATTTATTTATTTATTTTTTTTAAATAAATGAGCTATGATTTCCATTGGTTGAAGGCCATGTGAGTGCACAGCTACTGATTGAGTGCATGCACCTTTACGAACCTGCAGAGAGTGCCAGAGAGTGTATTGAGCACACTCTCACCTGTGTCCTCTCTTTCAAGCAGCATTGGGAAGTCTATTATTTATTTATGTATTCTTTAATTTATTTATAATTGAAACAGCCAAATGAACAACTTCATTTTAATTCAATAAAAAAATTTAATTAAATGAATCAGATGTCCCAGTGCTACTTGTTGGAGATGACATTCTAGAGGAGAGCCCTCAATACACTTGCTCGCATGTGCTTCTGCATATGCTTAACATACTTTGTTGTTGGGCAGGGTGGTATCACGGTATATATCGTTACAGCGAAATAAAGTGTCTATCGTTCGAGATTTTGCTATATCGTGTATTCCGCAGTATGCAAATATATCCGCGTAACATAGTACTGCTTAAATGTTAAATTCGTTTTTCAAACTATTAAAAATAGAGAAAAAACTAAATCTTACGATTTTTACATTTTGGAGTTTGTTCGACTCGACATGAGCCAAGGCTCGAATTTTCCTTCTGTGCCTTACTGTTCAAAAGTTATTAGCATAAACAAGAGTGAAAATTTGTGGTGGCGCTAGAGAGTTTGAGTCAGAGACTTCAAATTTGCTATGGTGACTATTCAGACTGTGCTCTATCAGTGTGCCAGTAATGTCAATAATTTAATTACTTTCCTACAAGTAGTTCTATGGACTGCCATAGACTCAAGAGTACCTTCGGTGCTTGGCCCCTAATAATAATCTGACAATGAAATGAACAAACCTAGTTGTTGTATGCCAGCTCTAAATCAGGAAAACACTTACTCACAGTACACTGACAAGCAAACTGGCATTAAAGAGTGAAACGTTTCTTTTCACTGGCTTATGTTTCATCGGCTGGGCCTGACAGCTCCATTAGCAGTACAGATGGTCCAACATCTCACATAACTTACAGAGTTGTTTTTGGACTTTAAAGTTAGCTCTTGCCAAGTTAGCTCCCTGTCCTGTTGATGTATGCTGGCTGAGTTCTGGATGAATACTGTGGCACCATTAACATGATAAATTCAGGCAACTTTAGGTTGAGTCAGTCGAGCCAATGATTTTGCTTGTATTATGTTTTAAACTTTTTTCTAACAGTGGTGGACCATGGATTTTAAGTTTGGTCCTTAATGTGATTCTTGCCTTCAAGAAACACAGTTTTATAATGAATACGACATCATGCTACAGTGCCTATGGTTTACTTACTCCAGTAATACATGTATTTTGTATCTTATACAAAATAAATGTAAAATTGGTAATTCATTAAAGTATCACTATTAGGCTGGAATCTGATTTTCCCTTCCTTTTCCCTGAGAGAGAGATTACATTTTTTTTCTTTTTACATTAATATTAAATGAAATAAATTACATTAAAATTACAATTAAAAGTAATCACTTTGTTAATCTAAAATACTTTTTGGATATAACTGTAATTTGATTACCCCTTATTTAAAATGTAACTGTAATGGAATTTTACATTACATGTCTTTCGTTACTCCCGACCCTGATCATAACTTCCACATACTGAAGGATGCTCCTGTTTCTTTGCTCAAGTGTAGATTTTTGCTCAAGATTCTTCCATCCCCAATCCTTATCTCCTCATGGGGCAATTAGTGAAAATGAGCCATCTTTTTTCTGTTCAATAAATGTTCCGAAACCATGGTCATGCAGAACATCACTTGTACAGCTTACTTAATGTGTGATTGCATAAAAGATGGGAACAAATGCATAAAAATTTAGATGGAGCTATTCTGTCTGACATCTGCATTTTGTGTGCTTAAAAGTTGGGATTGGGGGACATGCCTGAACTACAGTAGGTGATACAGGAAATCAGCAGCCTAATAAACAAGCTAACTTGCACAAAAAAACATACTTAAACGTAATAACTATATATTTGAAAGACTGTCAAATACATAGTACAAAATAGTATTTTGTATTTCAAATATATATTTTAGAATACATGCACATGAAATACTGCCCATTATTCTCAAGACCTGCTCGAAGGCCTCAGCAATGACATATCTGAAACATTACACCCACACACAGAACAGGTAGAACTTTGCTTGAAAACTTCAAAGAACAAACTCTTTTTGCATAAAGTTTTTGTTCCACTAGTTTTTGTCTTTGTTCCAGACGTTTTTTAAACAAAGTCTGCAGATGGACAGAATCAAGTGTACTAGTGATAGACATTCAAATAGGCATGTGTTATAATAATGTGAATTGTTTGAATCATTCCCAATTCATTAAACATTATGGAGCAAAGTGTTAAAGGGTTAGTTCACCCAAAAATGAAAATTAGCCCATAAATTACTCACCCTCAAGTCATCCTATGTGTATATGACTTTCAGATGAATCCAGTCGGAGGTATATAAAAAAGTGTCTTTGATCTTTCAAGCTGTGTAGGCACTCAGCGGGTGTAATAAAAAAACAAGTTATTAATATTAAATAACTTAAATAAAAAGCCATCCCATCCGTCTCACACAGCTCCGGGGGTGAACAAAGGCCTTCTGTAGCGAATCGATGCGTTTTTGTTAGAAAAATATCCATATTCAAAATGTAATAATCACTTTAATGTAGCTTGCGCCAACAGTTGTACACGGAGGCAGATCCGGGCGGATGACGTATGGAGGTCGGCTTTGCACATGCGCTGCTCAGAAGTGACGAACGTGGAAGCGCAGAGGAGAGAGCGAAACAAAACACCGGTCACAAATTAGTTGTACAAAACGAGGATTTGTAAAGAAGCATGTCAGAGCATTTCAATATAAGCCAAGAGGAGACTGGTTTTCCTTTGCTAAAGTAAGGAAACTTTGCTTCCTTTGCTCATGTTAACAAGCGTTGGTTTTCACGATACTCACCGGCGCATGCGCAGCACTACCAATATGTCATCCGACGGAGCTTGCTTCGTGTCAACTGTTGGCGCAAGCTACATTAAAGTGATTATTACATTTGAATAAGATATTTTTCTTACTACAGAAGGCACTTTGTTCACCAACCGGAGGCTGTGGTGAGACATTTTTATGGATGGGCACTTTTTATTAACTTCTTTTGGACTAATGCATGCAACACCCCCTGAGTGCCATGAAACAGCTTGAAAGATCAAAGACAATTTTTAAATAACTCCGACTGGGCTGTCTGAAAGAAGAAAGTCATATACACATAGGATGACTGGAGGGTGAGTAATTTATGGACTAATTTTCATTTTTGCGTGAACTAACAATTTAAGCTACAGCAGTATGCCCAATGACAATTAGTATATAGTCAAACATTGTAACTAGGGTTGGGAGCCATGGTTTTATTAGAACCACCCTTCCAAAGAAGTATACTTATTTTTTTTATTTTATAATTTTTTTTTCGTGTAGCTTGTGATGTATCTCTTGTAAGTTTTGTTTTGTAATTGCTGAACATATGCACACATATTTTTGGCAGTGGTCTATTGTCCTTGCCTTATTCAGCCACAGGGTGGTGCTCTGATGTTTATTGACAGGCTTTAAGTACATACACGCATTAAATGTTATCTTAGAATGCATACCATAAATTCAGATGCAAGTATGTATTGCATCTAAATGTTGATTTAGAGCGTTACAAGTTGTGTAGGAATTCGGGAGAGGAAAAGAAAGTTTATTCTCTATCCTCAGAACAAACAAAATACAACAACCTGTTCACATGAGCACATTTAAACTAAAGGATTTATACTTTCACTAATATGGTGTGCTATTCCACTTAAACTGTAAACATCCCATGTACATTTCAAGTGTATCTCAGTCTTTCTTAAGCAATTGCTCTATTGCTCATAATGTAAGGTGAGAGATTGGAACAAATATTAATCATGATTATTAAACTTTTTACCTGATCTTTTCAAAACATTTTTACATGATCTTGTCCATCTATCCAACAGAACGTTTCAGGATCTTGCAAGGCAGATGGACTATGCCTATGGCACCGTTAGGGACTCAGCGGTGTATGATTACTTCAGAGCCAAAGGTACAAACCCACTGGAGCAGGACAGCACATATGCAGAGCTGTGGAGGACAATCAGCAAAAACAATGGACAGGACTTCTCAGTTTCTAGCCCTTCTGAAGGCATACGCAAGGTATGACCATTGCTCACCTATTTGCAATGTGGTTTCAGAAATTTATGAAAACACAGACATTTTGAGGACTGTGTTTTTGGTGTAATCCATTTTTATTTATTTTTTTACATAATCTTTTGGGATAATCCTTCAATCTTCACTAATCTGTTATTTGCATCCAAATGTTGTCTATTACAATTGTTGTAATTGTTCGGGTATCCCTTTGAAATTCAGAATCAGAAAAGTTTGTCAGTTCAGCAGAACAATGAAACAATGATTGTTTGGCAAGTCAGTTGCTATAATCAAATATTCAACATACAGCAGATGAATGTGACATATCTTTTCCTCAAATTCCTGACTTCTCAATGACCATCACCAATGATGGTGATGCCAGAAGAAATGCCAAATGAATTCTTGAATATTTTGAGCTCTGGACATTGAGTCATCAGATAATGAGCTGATCCAAAAGCATTAGACTTTTTTTTTTTTAATAGGTGCGTCCCAGTTCGCATATACATATGTACTATTCTATGCCATTTTGTAGTATAGAAGTGCAAGTAGTGCGTTCACACTGAAAATTCCAAAAAGAACGTGAAAAAAGGGAAAGTGAAGTGACGTGTGGCCAAGAAAGGTGACCCATACTCAGAATCTGTGCTCTGCATTTAACCCATCCAAGTGCACACACCCAGCAGTGAACACACACCCAGAGCAGTGGGCAGCCATTTTTTGCTGCAGCGCCTGGGGAGCACTTGGGGGTTCGGTGCCTTGCTCAAGGGTCTCACCTCAGTCATGGTATTGAGGGTAGAAGAGAGCGCTGGTTATTCATTGCCAGAGTGGCCCAAGCAGTCATGTTTTCCAGAAATGGGGAGAATTTGTGAGTTCCACCATAGATGATACCACTGAGGACTTTCTCTCAGGTACAGGGTAAAATCTGAAATCCTAACAGCTGGAGCTGTGGAACCTGCATGTATGGCGGTTCAGCTGAGCCTGCCTTACACATGCTTGCCGTCACAATCAGTAAAAATATTTGAATTTTACAAGCTAGTGCTGAAGGGGTATGAATAGGGGCATTTGTTGAAATTTTTGTTTTGAAATGGAATGTGCGTGTCAGTTGGAACTCTGTCAATTCTGCATTTCACCAAATCATGCCTTTGTAGCTGGCTCGTCTGGAGTTCCGATCATATGCTTTCAGAGCTAGTTATGTTCCAAAGGTGCCATTCATGTTCTTTAGTGCTCAGATGGCTAGCGTACAAGCATCTTTCCCCCATCATTTAGTCTGGCAGAAGAACAAACACTTCATGCATTTTGTCTGGTGTAGACATTACACGTTTATGTGAAGCACAGCTCAGGTTCAGTAAGGGGGATGGCCTCCTTTTGGGCACATTTTTATAGGACATCTATTACATGGTTTAATCCTGATCCACAAATATGTATTTATGCACACTTAGTTAACGCCTGGAAAGGATAAGGACTGTCTTTCTGTTAGGATTCATCTGCGTTTTCCCTTGTTTTTGCGTTTGTTTGAGTTAATTTTCCTGGTTACTTGTTCATTTATTTTCCCCACCTGGCCACTTTATTTTCTTCTTTGTTTTTAGCTGTGCATTTCTAGCCCTCTGTTTCAGTTGTGTATTGTCAGTTCTCTTCTTTATAGTTTGCAGCATCTCAGTATTGTTTTTCAGTATGTGTTTGGTTTTTGAATGTTATTTAAATGAGTATACCACTGCGATTAGATCCTTCCTCAAATTCTCATTGCTCCTGCAACCAGCTGCATGTTACATCTAGACATTTTTATTTACCATTTACCATTTATTGACCATTTACCGGTTTGTGCAAGGTTAATGTGATTTGCCATAAAATTTAGCCTACTGTTTCTAAACTGCAGGATGTGCTTGATGGGGGAAAAAAGTTAATAAAAGTACAATAAGCCACAAAAAATAATTACATTCGATGTAAAAAAAAAAAAAAGCATAAGCCTGTGCCAGTAGATTGCTTCAGCATTAAGCAGGACTAACACACAATGGGATCTTGATAATTTCACAGTATGCTCACCTCTTGAGTAACTACTACACCACTGGTTGCTAGGTCTGATTGCTAGGTCAGTGATTCCCAATGATTTTTTTTCATCCAATCACATATCTCACTGTACAGAAACTAAAACCAAGTAAATGCTATTATAGGCGGAAATGTTTTCTACTTTCTATGCTGACAATTTTTGTAGAAGAAACTTTGCTGATTAAGTTACTTTTTATATATTTAATAAATACTGCTTTAATTTGTATACCCATAAATACCCCATTGTATTTCATTTTCTCTAAAATTTTCAGTGGACTGCCTAGCACTACCTTCTAGACTGCAGCGAAAGTATTTGCCATTTAATATCAGTCGTTAACATTTAGAGCTGGTAACATTTAGAACTGTCTATACAAGAGGCTTTTCTCTCAAGTCATCTTTTAAAAGTTCTTAATGTACCCTTTTGAAATGAACAACGGACATTCAGTGTCAGTTCTTAAAGATCAAAGAGGAAGACTAGGGAGTCTTTTAGAGTACATAATGAGTTGAGGATGTGAAATCCTTTGAATCAGCCAATGAGGGCAGGTTTAGATCAATGAAGCTCCTTTTAACGAGATAGAACTCAATAGATTAGTCTCCAGAGTGTGATTGCAATGATAAAACACTTACACAATAATAACCTTTGTGGATATAAATAATGATCCATTTTATTGCTTCCAGTCACTAAGGTTATACATTTTTAAAAATCATTATAAATCTATGAGAAAAGGGATGCCCACAACACAGCTATAGCAATAACAACACAAAGGAGTTATATCTTTAGAATCACTTTCACTTTTTTTTTTTTTTGATGAAGGATAAAAAACTTTGAATTCACAGTCAATCAGAACCCACTCAGCAATTTAGCATGATCATTTAAAGTGGCAAACTACATAACCTCAGCACACACTTGTTATGAAGAGTTAACACTAATACAGTTCTCGTTAATGTTGTGAATGGGCTTTAATGAACCTTAAGAATGATGCTGTATTTTATTTTATTTTTTTGCAGGCCAAAAAAGGACCTTATGCATTTTTGTGGGACATGGCCGTGGTGGAGTATGCAGCACTGACAGATGACGACTGCACCATCACTGTAGCTGGCAACAGCATGAGCAGCAAAGGCTATGGAATCGCCATGCAGCATGGGAGTCCTTACCGAGACCTTATCTCCCAAAAGTGAGTATTTTTAAGTTTCACCTCTTAAAAATAACATGCAGATGGTGTAAGGAGTATCTGTTGTTCAGGCAAAAGCTATTGTCATAATTATTTTAAGTTGACCGTGCTTTGGGGAATTTAATGAGTTGTATGGTGAAGAGTTTTCTAGCTACTGCAAAAACCCATGTGTCGTACAAAAAGTGAATGAGGCGAAATATTTTGCACAATTCTACACATTTCTTATAGAATTATATAATATATATTCTGTTGTTTTGTGAATGTTTTCAAGAGATAGTATAACATGCAATAACATTTCAAGATTCTGCAGACATATGCTTCAAATGTATTTCATTAACCTGCTCCAGTTACCACAAAAATGACTCACAATTTCATAGGTGCCTTGAATCTCCCACAACTCACAGCCATACTTATTGCACACAAAGCCTTGATTTCACATTACTTATTGTTTCTTGGGTTTAGTTTTACATGCATTACAAACTGATCCCTTTGTGAATGTAACAGATTCCAGCAGACTGTCTAAAGCTCCACATAATCACTTGTAACCAATTAAGATTGTTAAATTGCATTGCCTTTGGATTTTGTTAAGCTGGATAATGATCTTTGGTTGCCTTCTCACTCACTCTGTATTGATCTATCTAGAATATATTAGCATGACCCAACCACCAGCAATACTCAGTGTCAAATGCTCCCGGTTTTGTGTTATGTTTGGACTTTTATGTTGTAGTTCTTGTCTAGTGTTACACAACAGCTGACCATGAAACACAGGGAAACCGGGGCTATGTCCGAAATTACCCACTATAAAAGAGGCATTATTTGAGGGGACAGCCATTTGTAGTGGTGTCCAAAACCATAGTGGATATTATCGAGTGCAATCCCATAATGTACCACAAAATAGCTATTGTACAACTAATGTACATTCAATGGCTAGAGAAGACCAATAATGCACTGTGAGGGTCGTGACGAATGAATAACCTCATCTTGCTAGAAGATGGCACGTGCAGCTGAATCATCCATCCATCCACTTTTGAAACTCCTGGTTCAATGTGAGTACAGCCTAATATCAGGTATACATTTCTTTATAATTGACTATTAAATATTTTACTGAATGTTTATACATGCTAGCTTCTATGACAGTTCAAGATAGTTATTTTCATTACTACTGGAGCTGCTAGTTTGCAAAGTTTTCTAATGATTATTAAACAGCAAGCACAAATTATGCAAAAGTAGCAGCCCCTCCGGCACACTCAGCGTCCGATTTTCGCTCACTCGTTTTTATTCACTCCTTCAGCTGAACTATATTAGTGGACTAATGTAGGGAATAGTGAATGAGGGTATAGCGGGTGATTTCGAACACAGCACAGCGATTAAGTACACAAGGGAAAACGAGGAGACAACAAAACAGAAATTAAACTACAAAAGACTACAAACTGGCACAAGAAACACAAGACAAAACGGGGAACATGTGACACCCAACATTAAAAAAAAAAGTTTATATCTGCATGTATCTGTTTACTCATAGGGACCAAGATTCAAGTCCTGCCAGTTGCATAAAACTCTTTATGTTAAGAAACATCTTTATATTCAATTTATATATAAATATAATATAACTAAAATATAAAGAGTAGTTTATTTGTTTGTTTGTTTTAGCTCAAGGTGAGCTAACAATATTGTGAAATTGGGCCCTGATCCCATTTTCCCTCTCTCACTTTTACTTTACTATCTACACTCTATCATCTTATAAAATAATAGCAAAAATCTCCAAAAATAAAAAAAGGCCTAGGGTGACTGGGGATATACATTCTGAGGTAGCTGGGAGGAAGCTTGCAGGTTATTACACAGTGAACCATAATGTCATCTCCTCTTAAGTGAAGAATTCATCTTACTATTTTGCTTTGTGGCCCATCATTATCTGTTCTCTCTACCACTCTCAACTGTTGGTAGCCCCCTTGCATGTTGCATGTTGCGTTTTACATTGAAGAGACATGAAACACCTGTATTACTTGTGGAGGAGCCCTTCACTGACAAATTTTTGAATTTTTTTTTTTTAAATCTTTTTATTTACTTAAACATGTCTTACTTTACTAGTTTATGTTTGTACCAGCAAAGGTATAAAATGTCTAAACATTTAATCTGCTTACGGTGAGGCATTAAGCTGCTTTAAGTGATTTCTGTGAATCTGTGCATGTAGAAAATTTTTTTGCTTGTGCAAAACTTTGCTATAGGGCATTGCCTTGCACTCCTAATGGTGTTATGGATAGTTTCTAAGATGTTGCTAGGTGGTTGCCAGTTGGTCCAGCACAATCTTATGGCAATTCGTAACTATTTTACGTTTTGCCAAATTGGTGGCTAATTTGGATAATCTTGTTTGTATGTTTTTATGCAAACTGCTAATGCCCCACTGCTGTTATGTTTAGGGGTCCAGTTAGGGGACAAACTCGCCACCTTGCAAAATAGCTCTGTTTTATCTGTACCATTGTGTTAGTTATTTGTGGTGTTTGCCAAGAACAACAAAATTAGAGGTGCCACCCATAACAACCATTTCCAAACAGTTTCTCAAACACTCCCTCGTCTGCTATTGGTCAACAAACATAGAGAGGCACCTACAAGTTTACTGATTGGCTAACGTGCACAGGCTGCATTCAGAAAATTTGAGAGGAAAGGAAGCAACCATAAGAAAAACTTTACATAAAATAAGTACATCCCTTTGTCATCCTTCACAGGATTCTGGAGTTTTCTGGAGTTGCAGGAGAAAGGAGACCTGGATGTCTTGAAACAGAAGTGGTGGCCTCGGACTGGCCGCTGTGACCTCAACAGCCACAGTAATGCCCAACCGGATGGTCGCTCGCTCAAGCTGCATAGCTTCGCCGGCGTCTTCTGCATCCTAGCAGCGGGGCTCCTGTTGGCCTGTCTGGTGGCCGCACTGGAAATGTGGTGGAACAGCAATCGCTGTCGGCAAGAGCAGCCCAAAGAGGTGACCGAGCTCAGGGCGAGGAAGACAGAGCAGGGAGAGGACACTGCCACACTCTACTTTAAGGATCCCGCAGCAGACGCGAGCCCCGATTTAGTCGAGCTCCAGTACACACAATTATAGGTGTGCCCTGATGAAATCAAAATTGGTCCCCCCCCACCTATTCAAAATAACAACAGGTTTTATTTGTGCTTGGGGTGTGCACAGTGCCCTTAATGAAGCAGGATTTACAGTCTAGAATGTCACATTTACTAATAAGATGCGATTGTGGAGTTTAGAACATTTCAGAACACAAAAGCTCTGCTTCAAAACCTAGTGAGTTGCCGTGTACTTTCAAGGTAGCATCCAACTGAAATGGAACCTCAGTGATTGATCTAAAGCACACTACATAGAGAGAAACTTTTATAGTTCTGCTCATTGAGCCACGTGTCACCAATTCAGATACTGCAATTAGCATTTTGGTAAGTTAAAATGTGATACTATAAAAACACATAGTACACAAGTTATTTTATTGACACTTTTCAGTATTGGATGCATATATTTAATCAGCACTATCTTGGATTTTTTTTATTAATTTATTTTTTCATTGAGCTCATTGCACTGCATTCTAGAAATGGCTTCTCTCTAAACAATAAATGCAGTAATGCTTTAGAGTTTGTCCAAAATAAGGTATCTAATCTTACCTTTTGGATCAGTTTTTACATTGTGCCATGACTATTATGTCTTGAAGTGTACCTAGGCAGACATCTCACAAGGTTTCGGAACAGAGTTACTATATTCCACCAATTTGATTTTTCTTTGAATCCTAAGTAAGAATGGTATGCACTTTTGCATTTCAGAGTTTTCTGTGGAGGATAAATCATATAACTTATATATATATAAAATGATTTGAACATCCAAATGATTACCAGAAATTTTCAGCTGTAAAAAAGCCTTAAATACAGAGTTGTTTCAGAGCACCTTACTCCTTGGCAGTGGCAAATATTTGGAAATGATTCCAAATGATTATACACCAGAAAATTCCTTAGATTCTTGGCAACCTTGTAATGGTCATCTCTTCCCTTTTAATTTGTTCTTTCTTCCATTTAGTGTTTTAAACAACACTTTATACCCATAACTGTGCCTTCATGATGCAATTAAGTGTCTAACTTTACTGTTCTCTTCAAATCACCTATTTCTAAATATCTGAATAATTACTTCACTCTTTTATAAGCCTTTCTAAAGCCTCATCCACTGCCAATGAAATTGCATCTAATAGACTGGAACAGGGTTGATGTGGATCCGTAAACTAAAGTGTGCGCAAATTTGGTGCTTGCATGAGTCTGTCTGCTCAGTTATTCTAAAAAAAAAGAGCCACCCCAAAAACATAACTCAAACCCCAAACAGTCAATAATCCCTAGTAATTTACTGTGTGACATCCTGTTGCAATTATATGTCAATGTGGACGAGTTTTATGGATTTTTTTTTTATCTCTATATTTTCTATTTTACATTTATTCTTCATTTGTTTATGATCTCATGCAGGATACTAAGGATTACAGACTGGCAAGGGTTTCTGGTCCATTGACATATAATGATATTGCTACTGCTTCATCGGAGGGGAGCAAGGACATTTGGACAGACAGAGAAAGAGACTGGAATGAAGCAGAAGCTATTGACACAGGTCAGAATAGAATTGTAGGCCTCTTCTTTGATTGGCTGGGAATTAACCGGACCAGATGTAGAAGCCATCTAATATTAAAGATTTATTTCTTTATTTTGCAGGGGGTTTTTGGCTCATTTAGCTGATTCACGTTCCAAGTTGTGTTGGGTTTAGAATTAAGCCTTTGCTTTTCCTGCTTTGAGATTTTTGTTTTGTTTTTTAACGATTAGCACAATGCCACATTAAAGATGATAAATGATTTTCCAGTTCAATCAAAATTAGAGTTAAACACACTTCTGCTGTTTAATTGGTGGCATTTATTTGTGGAGTCAATAAGCTATTATTTATTTATAATTTAAATGACTAAACACATCCTAATAAATGACTAAATGCATCCTGGGATGCTTTTTAAACAGTACTGAAGGAGTTCCTGTGTTTGCTGTATACTTGTTGGATGCTTTTCCTTCAATATCTGCTCCAACTTGTTCATTAAAAACATTTTAGTTAGAATTTTAGTTATGAAAATGTATTCATTTGGCCCAATTTATATTTGTCTTCAAAACATATCTCAAGCAATAAAAGCAAAGCATTTAGATCAAAAGGGTTTTAAGATCATGAGAAACAAATTCACTCAAGTGATTGTTTAGTGGTGCACATGACTATGAAAGAAGCAACAAGATTCCACTAGCATTAATAATATAGCATTGGTAGGGCAGCAGATGCCCTGGATTTAAGATCTCAGACCTTTTTCCTCCTATATCACAATCGAAATTAGACTCAAATTTACACTTTAGAACCATGGGGATTCTTAACAAGACCCACTATAGTAAGAAAGTTAGCTGAAAATGATTGGATGGCCTGAAGCAAAGCTAGTACACACTCTTCTTGTCTCCTTAAGATTGGAAAGCTCAGGTTTTGGTTTAAAACATTAAAAGAACATTAAAGCTGAGGTAGGGTTATCTTTACCACCAGTTCACTTTTTTGCAATAATAAACTACATGCTAGGTCTCTGACCCTGCATTTTTACTTTCCTCTGGATGTAGTTTACAAGTCAGTTTTACCATCTGTTGATTGACTATGGTGGAATGACTAAACAATTAATATATACACGGTTTTATAGTACAAGTGACCTCAGAATTTTGGAGTAATTGGTCATTTCTGGCTTCATTCATTATGCAGTACACTCTTAAAAATAAAGGTGCTTCAAAAGGTTCTTCAAGCGATGCCATAGAAGAACCATTTTTGGTTCCACAAAGAACCATTCAGTCAAAGGTTTTTTAAAGAACCATCTCTTTCTTGCGTTTTTGTAATATGAGAACCTTCTTTCGCCACAAAGAACCTTTTGTGAAACAGAAAGGTTCTTCAGATGTTAAAGGTTCTTTATGGAACCATTTAGACAAAAAGGTTCTTCTATGGCATCGTGAAGCACCTTTATTTTTAAGAGTGTAGTACCAGTTGTTTAGGAAAAAAATACATCAACAACAAAAAGTGTTGGTAACACATTTTGTGCACATATTTAGTTTGGAAGTCATTGTCATCGGGTAGCAGTTAGACCGTCTATATATATATATATAATATATTTATATATATATATATAAAAAAAAAAAAAAAACTTAATTATTGCGTTCATTTTAACTTAATTCACCCAACTCTCTTTCATTATTTAAGACAAATAGGATTACTGAACGGCGATAAGATTGTGGGAAATGTGTGAAAGCATGTATCCCCTTGGAAATATTTGTAGTCTGCTTCAACCTAACATGACAGACTAATTTACACAGTGCAATTGCTTTGCAATTCCAGGCATACCTCCTGACCTATCCCTCCCTAAAGCTTCATTACTCTCTAATGTGTCTTTGCCATTTGATGATGCATAGCTTCATTATCTACATATATTGTGAGACCTTAACAAATAATTTTGTGTACAGTGTGACATACTATAACAGTGGTGGACTATGGAGCCAATCTGTATTTCTTGTGCATGATTCCAAAACATAAATATTCAAAAATAATTGCAGATTAGATGGGACCTATGGGCTAGTTAGGTCTCTCTGCTTTGGCTTTGAACTACTATGTTCAATATCTTTGTGTTCCAGCAGGGAGCCA
Source organism: Sinocyclocheilus anophthalmus (assembly GCA_018155175.1). Classification (NCBI taxonomy): domain Eukaryota; kingdom Metazoa; phylum Chordata; class Actinopteri; order Cypriniformes; family Cyprinidae; genus Sinocyclocheilus; species Sinocyclocheilus anophthalmus. Next base: position 24,675 of record JADLZN010005462.1, on the reverse strand, counting down.
TTTCACTTTAGTATTTGAAAACACACACACACACACACACACACACACCCACACACACAACACACACACACACACCACACCACACACACACGCACACACACACTACACACACACACACACACACACCCCCACACACACACACACACACAACACTGTATGCTCCCTTTTTTTACCCAGATATAGCATCATAAAATTGATTGTAGATTTGATAATCAATAGAAGTACATTCTAACTAGGTTTAAAACTAAATGAAATTTAAAATGTAAACTAAAAATTTTAACTCTGGCCTAAAACAATATTTATTTATGCTTCAGAAAGTATGCTAAAAAAAGACAAAGACAAGACGAAGAGAAAACTCAGACTTGATTTTGGGGAAGCAGTTAGCTTTCACCTGGCCTTAATTTCCTCATAGTTTTTATTTCTGTAATGGAATGATTTTACATCTTTATGTTTTGCATTGTGGTACAAGTGAATAATTATGGTTACAAAAAAAAAAAACTTTACAATTCACATTATATTATACATCGTAAGCAAAGCTCTTTGACCACAGAATGCAGCACATACTTGCATTGCAATATGAATTGCACTGTTTTTTTTTGTTTGTTTGTTTGTTTTAAAGCAAAAAAACATAAAAATGATAAACAAACTTTAAAAACACTTTTACATACTAAATTGTTTACCCAAATATTTTGCAAGTACGCGGTTTTAAAATGCATGCTGTGTTTTAACTGAGAATTAACTGCAATCATAAAAATTTCTGTATATTTTATTGTTAATGTCTTTTATGAAATGCAGGTTGGCTCCAGCACTAATGTTGTTGGTGATGTTAACTGTAAAGGCAGGTTTAGTGTCACTCAAGCATCATTATTTTAAATGCCCACTGGCCAAATTTGATTTCAAGGTGCACATTCTATAAAACTTTTATTTCAAACACTATTCTACTATCTGAAATTTCCAACTGGGTATTTTTAGTAAATTCGCAGCACACCTTGCAGTAACTCAAATAAGCCTTACTTGCATGGAGCTTAAAAGCAAAAATCCCATCCTGGAACCAGCCGATCTCAGCCTCTCTGTCCCTCCTTTCTTCTCTCACCCTCTCTAGGACAAGGAGGTGAACCTGGAACAGGTGCATCGGCGTATGAACAGTCTTATGGACGAGGACATGGCACACAAGCAGATCCCCGCACCATCTATCGAGATCTCTGCCCTGGACATCGGCAGCATGCTGCCCAGCCAGCAGCGGGAGGCTGTGCGAGACTACCCGGGCACGGGCCTGTCTGTGAGCACCTTCCTCCCGGAGCAAGCTCATGGGGTGGGCCGGATGCTGGCCCAGGGTCCTGGCAGCACCCTGCCCCTTCCTCTCCGCAGCTCCACCATGCCCTCCGTCCAATGCAAACACAGGGCTCCCAACGGGGGTCTGTTCCGACAGAGTCCCGCCAAGACGCCCATGCCAATGTCCTACCAGTCAGTACCAGGAGGACCCATCCCAGAAGCTATTGAGCATAGTACATCCATCTAAGGTCATCGTCACCATGTGCTGCCTCCCACTTGCTTTTCAAAGGAAGAAAGCTGAGCTGCTGTTGGAGCTTTGGAAACTGTGGCGGTGTTAAAAGAGGGGGGGGGGCGGGGAGTATGTCGAGATTTTTATTATGAAAAAAATTAAAACATGAGAAATCATTTTTTCTTGTACATATTTGTAAATACTGAAAGAGCAAAGTAAGTAAAAGTGTATTTTGAATATTCTCAATTTTTGAAGTTGAGATACAAAAACAAATGAACAACAAAAAAGGACATATAAAAAAAAATTCAAAACGACTGTTTGAATGGCTTTGTGAATTTTGTTCTCTATGGGTAAAGACTTATTCATTGTGATTGTTTTCTAAGTGCCGAAATAAAAGATGTCTCTCCACGTTTTGTTACTAGATGATCATACACGGCCGTAGGAACCCAAAAGCTGAGCGCTGATAATTATGCACCCCTTTTATATAAATCTTCTTCAACCTGCAAACAGTGAGGCCATTTTAATTTTGCTTCCTTTTCAGATTTTAGTTGTGGATTACTGTTATAGATTTATGTGCTTGCATTGAGTTGCTGTTCTTTATGGGTTTACTGAACAAGCAAAAGCTAACCATTCAAAATAGTATAGCAGTGACTTGTGCGGAACTATTGTCTCAGACAAGCTAAATCCTTGCAATCATGGCAGCAGCACTGAACTGAAATTCAGACTGTTTTAAAAGCCCGTGAGCACAACCAGCCCAGAGAGAACAATTGTATTCCTGAAACATAACAGAACAGCTTAATTTGTCGTACATCAAAGACATTTTACACCAGTTCATGCTGTCATATGTGAAAGAGTTGTATTATCATTGCTTTTCTGATATTCTGCCAAAACCATTTTTTTTACAACTGTACAACATTTACACAGAGTATATAGACACAAAAAAACCAACAACAACAACTTGTATATGAAATTATTTTCATAATTTACATAAACAAGGGGAATATGTGATTGGAGTAAATGAAGCCATGTTGGTACGCCCACAACTGGACAAACATCTCTTGCAGGCAATTCTAAAATAGTCCAAACACACATATGAATTATTTTTTACTGTACAATTAAACTTTTACATTCTTTTTACATGCTGTTTTTTAATCGTTTTTCAGGAGGTTCGGAACAATTATGAATCTCAACCATATTATGTTTGTGACCTAAACCAGAACAACCTTATACACACTCCATTTACAGCTACTTGTGCATATTTTCCTGTTAGTTTCCACAGACACTCTGAAATTTTCCATTCGTCAACTCATAAAGAGAAGGACATTTGTCAGTGTGCACATAGACCAGTTTTCAAGAAGATTTCACCCTGCATTTGCTTGTCAGTCATAAATCAAGGTTGTATCCTGTATATTTTGTACAAGTCCAAATAGTTACTAATGTGAACCAAAGTGATATATTACACTGTGTAACACAACCCGTGGCTTTGAGATGCTGACAGTGGTGGTAAGGATGTGTAATTTGTAGGGTTAAGTGTCTTCACTGCCTTACACTTGTGCCCCTTTGATTTTTAGAAAAAAATATCCAATATTCCATGAAATATAACAGTATCATAGCATAGTCTGTAACATTACATCTAAGGGAGACTCTTATTTTATTTATGAATATGCTGCTTGGAGTTTCTTAATCTTTAATAAAGAAATATGGTTTACATCGTTTGATTGATGCTTGAGTAATTTTGCAGTTGCAATTTGGAGAAATATTGATGTTTGTTGATCCCGTAGGGTCGCACTTGAAGGTACAACTGAAGATTCAGTATGTGCCTTATATATAGCAGCACAGACTCTGTGCTCTGTGCAGTTACACTTTGTTAGATGTAACCAGACCATACCGTATTTGTTGCAGTGACTCATTAAATAACTTCTCAATGACATATGTTATTCCCATATTTGTTGTGGTGATGTACATATATATATAAAAATGTATCTCAGTATTGACCTGAAGCCACATCATGAGACACTGTTCATGTGCAAAATAACCAAACAGGGAATTTTATCACTAAAAACCATTAAAAAAAGTACACACATCTAAAACAGTAATGCACATCTGAAACACTACACATCTAATATAACATTTAACATTAAATGGGCAAAAACCATAAATAAAAGTCGATTTATAGAGGAGATGTATGGCAATTACAACAAATCTGTGCATGCTTTGAACCTTGCAAGGTATATGTACTAACAATTTAATAAAGCATTAAGCATCAAAATGTTGTGGTTTATAGTGATTTTAAAACAGTTAAGAGGCTTTGTTAAAGGGTTAGTTCACCCAAAATCGAAAATTAGCCAATAAATTACTCACCCTCAAGTCATCCTAGGTGTATATGACTTTCTTCTCTCAGACGAATCCAGTCGGAGTTATATTAAAAATTGTCTTTGATATCTCAAGCTGTTTAATACCACTCAGCTGGTGTTGCATGCATCAGTCCAAAAGAAGTTAAATAAAAAGCGCCCATCCATAAAAAAAAATGTCTCACACAGCTCCGGGGGGTGAACAAAGGCCTTCTGTAGTGAATCGATGCGTTTTTGTAAGAAAAATATCCAAATTCAAAATGTAATAATCACTTTAATGTAGCTTGCGCCAACAGTAACACACGGAAGCAGCTCCAGGCGGATGAAATATGAGGTCGGCTTTGCGCATGCGCAGTTGAGTCTCGTGAAAACCCACATTTGTTAACAGGGCAAGAGGAAGCAAAGTGTCCTTGATCTTTAGCAAAGGGAAAAACAGTCTCCTGTGGTTATGATGAAGTCCTCCGACATCTTCTTACCATCTCATTTTGTACTTCAAATTAGTGACCGTTGTTTTGTTTTGATTTCTTCCCTGCGCTTCCGCGTTCATCACTTCTGAGCGGCGCATGTGCAAAGCCGACCTCATACGTCCTCCGCCCGGAACTGCTTCCGAGTACAACAGTGAGCGCAAGCTACATTAAAGTGATTATTACGTTTTGAATATGAATATTTTTCTTAAAAAAAAAAAACACAGATTCGCTACAGGAGTCCTTTATTCACCCCCCCGGAGCCATGTGAGACACATTTTTATGGATGGGTGCTTTTTATTTAACTTATTTTGGACTTATGCATGCAACACCCGCTGATTGCCATGAAACAGCTTGAAAGATCAAAGACCATTTTTAATATAACTCCGACTGAATTCGTCTGAAAGAAGAAAGTCATAAACACCTAGGATGACTTGAGGGTGAGTAATTTATGGGCCAATTTTAATTTTTGGGTGAACTAACCCTTTAAGCACGGCACACCAGCTTAACTTTTCAACAATCACTGTAAATCATGGCTTCACAGGGCTTATTGCTTTTATAAAATGTAATACTGATGTAAAGAGGTCACGTGTAGGTGTTTAAAGAGTATTTTATAACAGCTTTGAATAAATCATAATGAAAGACTGGCACTATTGTGCCTGATCGCAAAGAAAAAAGATATGTGCCACTGAGGCATGAAGAATTCTAGGCTAGTATCTCCACAAAGGTAATAAAATTGAGACAACATCAATTTACTAGAGTAAAATGATTAATCAATTTTGTACATTTCCCAGACAATATCCAGTTTTGTTATAATATATGCAAACAAAATTAAGAAAATGACAAAGTTATCTGGAGATCAGGGTACCTTGTCATTATAATGTTCTCCATGGGAATAACTAGCTTCATTCTTGAGGGCATTTGAGGCATTTCTGGAACTTTAGAAATGATTCTTTAAAAAGAAATGTTACCAAGACATTGCCACAATGTTGTCATAAACTAATGTCATGCAAATGAAATAATTCATCCAATTCATCAGAATGTAGGGGAGACTGGGGGTCCCAAATGTAGGGGGCTATTGTAACAGTTTTTTTTTCTCATTTTCCTATATAACGCACAAACTACTTGAAATACACTAGTCATATTTTGATACAAGAAACAAATACAGGTGCATACAATTGATATATTTTCATTAATAAGGACAGGACAATAATACTAAATTAAAAGCCAGTCAGAATGTTACAATTGCCCCCTTGGTGGGGTGATTGTACCACACTGAAAAATAATTTAAATAAAAGCCTACCTCAAAGTAATCACTTTACTGCTCTTGTAATAATAATGTTACTTTTTTGTTTTGTTTATATGGTTCAATTAATTTAGATGTAGGCATCATATGCAAACAGGAAAGCAAAAGTCTATTTCTATTTTCTGCACCCCGAAGATTGAGCAACTATGATAGTGGTAATACATTTTAATAATTTAAAATATTTTTAATTATATAGATTTTTATTTTGTTTATTCAGTTCTTTTTTCCTTGGTCTAGTTAATACCAATCCTTAGTGTCATGATACTGAGTTGGGTGGTGTCATTCTGTTCAGGTCTGCTTCATTAATTAACCTTTCGTTTTCATCTTCAGTTTGACCCGGTCTCATCAGTTGTTGTTGGTTTAGTTGCTCGCCCTTGTTTGGATACCCTTCAGTGTGGATTATTAAAGAGTTTTGGAACTCAAAAGGACTTTTTTGGATTTACACCAACCAAGTGTGACACACAAAACACACACACCACACACACACACACACACGTCGGGTTACTGTCCTTGTGGGGACTCTCCATAGGCTTAATGGTTTTTATACTGTACAAAAAAAAATTTTCTATTGCCCTACACCAACCCTACACCTAAAACTACCCCTCACAGGAAAAACTTTCTGCAATTTTAATTAACAATATATATATTATATTATATATATATATATATATTGTACGATTTAAGCTGTTTTAGGGACCTCTGTTTAGGTCTTCACAGTGACACGAGTCCCCATGAGTCGGTGTATATTCAGGTTTAAGTTCCCATCGGGATAGAAAAACATGTACACACACACACACAAACATAGATCAGCTGATGGCCAAGAACAGTATTTAACCAACCCTTAATAAAATCGTACAAGAAAGAACATTTAACTGAATAACTCAAAAAGAGATAATGTCGCGATGATACTTCTTTTATTTTTTTAAAAGATTTAACAGGTGTAATATGATGAGCTCTAAAAAGAACATTATTTTGTGCTATCTTGTGGAATGAATGGCCTTGATGCGCTTTTACAAGTAAAAAAAACACAAGTATTTTCCACATACTGTACATTATTGTTTCTCCTCTGCCCCGCCTTTCTGAACGCGTTGATTTTTACAAAGCTCATCGGTCTGAAAAAGCGAGGTGTACTGTGATTGGCCAGCTATCCAGTGCGTTGTGATTGGCCGAATACATCAAGCGTGAGACGGAAATGTTACGCCCCGTACCATACTGTTGATGCCCTGTCAAGCCGGAGCGACGAGACAAAAACATTAAAAAAAACATTATAAACGAGGCATTTGTTGCATCCAGTGGGACATAATTACGGATTATAATTACATATACTGTCTTTTTACACGTTGCATTGCATCGCGCCTAGTAAACATAAAACCCTGTCTGCATTTGTGATCGGAGAAATGACAAACAACAAGTGCTACTCCACACTGCCCAAAACTCGCATTTGAATCATCAGTGGCAAATCCTTTAAATTAAATCGTACTTACAGACTGTGAGTCAGAACTGCCAGCATTTTAGTCTAACGTTACTCTCCCAGGATCAGTAAACAGTCCTCCATAAAATGTGCTGCACACATCTGGATATTTAGGTTAAACTGTTCTAGAACAGTGTTGTAAATACAACTTAAACATTGATTTCTAGTCGTGTCCATTTTTTGAAAAGCCAAACAAAGTAGTTTCGCTTTCACAACGGAAAACACAGCGGCCTAGCGGAAGCCCCGGCTTAGCATGAGCTGAGGCCGAGCTAGAGTGAGCTGAGGCGGCGGGGTTGAGAACGGCGCAGCCGGCGGATCCGACGAAGGAGAGGCAAGCACATCTCCCCTACTGTGTTTGCTGGGTAGTAATTAGTGATAATCATTGCTGCAATGTTTAAAAATGCTACATTTTTAAACAGCACAGGACATCAGATGAGGATGACGCTGAGGAACGCGTTGTATATCCCATCGTATCCGCAGAACATTTTCTCTGTTAAAGCAGCAACAACAAACGGAGCCTCGATCAGCTTTCAACAAGGAAAAGACGAACTCATTCATAAGGACGGTACTAAATTTTGCATACATGATTACAATAGACTGTACTATCTGAACACTGCAAACGAAGACAGCGATAGTTGTAACGGATGTTATGACATTCAAACCTGGCAGTTTGAGGGAATGAAAATCAAGGGGAAAATTGACAAATCTAACCTAAGCTGTGAAATTTGCACACAAGGTAAATTTGTTCAAAGTAGAAACAGAGAACCTGATACACTAGCTAAGGCTGCACTTGAACTAGTGCACACAGACCTAGCTGGTCAAATTGACCCAGAGGCTAAAGATGGTTTTAAGTATGCTTTAGCATTTACTGATGACTACTCGGGTGCAGTGTCTGTGTACTTTTTAAAAGCTAAAAGTGACACTGCAAAGGCCACTGAAAAATTCATTGCTGATACAGCCCCTTATGGGAGCATAAAGTGTGTTAGGTCAGATAATGGCACAGAATTCATGGCTAAAGAGTTTCAGTCACTGTTAAGCAAGAACGGCATTAGGCACGAGACCTCAGCACCGTATTCACCCCACCAAAATGGGACTGCTGAGAGAAATTGGAGAACCTTGTTTGATGGCAAGATGCATGCTCTTAGAGAGCAGTCTGCCCAAGATGTTGTGGACCTATGCTGTAATGACTGCTGCAGTAATTCGCAACAGGTGCTATAATAACCGAATACACCAAACCCCATACTATGTACTGACAGGGAAGAAACCTGATCTTTCAAAAATGAGAGTATTTGGTTCAGCATGCTATGCATACAAAAGAAATTGGATGCACAATGCGAAAAAGGGATTTTTGTAGGGTATGACAAAAACAGCCCTGCATACCTGGTTTATTATCCAGACACAGGAAAGGTTCTCAAGCACAGGCTTGTAAAATTCATCACAAGGTGTGTTACTGAACATTAGACACAGACTGACATTTCAATGTCAGATGACGATTCTCATGGGGAAAGATATGTGTCCTCCCAGACCAAACAGAACATAGCTGATCAGTCTTCAGAAAACACTCATGGACCTCAAACTGAGACTGAGAATCAGAGTAGTGCTCAGACAGAGGGAGAAGATCAAAGTATGCGTTATCCTAAAAGAAATAGGAGAGCTCCCCAATATTTGACAGATTATGTATCTGATGTTGAGTGTGATGATCAGATTCTAACTAATATTGACTACTGTTACAGAGTGTGTGATGTACCCCAAACATTCAAGGAAGCTATGAGTTCAAACCAGTCACAGATGTGGGCTAAGGCCATGGAAGAGGAAATTAATTCTCTACAGGAAAATTATACATTTACCCTTACTACTCTACCAGAAGGTAAACATGCAGTGGGGCGTAGATCGGTTTATGCTATCAAAAATAATACAGATGAGATCAAGTCATTCAAGGCCAGATATGTTGCTAAAGGCTATAGTCAAGTGATGGGTGTAGATTACAAAGAGACATTCTCCCCAACAGCAAATATCACTTCAATACGAGCCTTGATGCAAATGGCAGCACAATATGATCTTGACCTCCAGCAAATGGATGTAAAAACGGCATACCTGCATGCTCCAATCGATTGTGAGATTTACATGGAGCAGCCGGAGGGATTTGAAGTGAAGTCAGACTTGGGTGATAAACTAGTCTGTAAACTGAACAAATCACTGTATGGTTTAAAGCAGTCAGGGAGAAATTGGAACAAAATGTTATATGATTACCTAAGTGAGAATGATTTTGTTCAGAATTCAGCTGACCACTGTGTGTACAGTAACAAACTGGAAAAGAGAGAGTGACAGTAATAATCTGGGAAGATTATCTGATTATTGCTGCCAGTGACAATGATTTACTGAATAATGTGAAAAAGAAAAATGCTGACATCAATATTTAAAATAAAAGATCTGGGAAAACTCAAATATTTTCTGGGAATTGATTTCAATCAAAGTGAAGGAGTCATAAAAATGAACCAGAAAGGGTACATTTTGAGGATACTAGAGAGATTCAGTATGTCAGATTGTAAACCCAGATCGACACCATGTGAGCAAAAGCTGGATTACAACAGTGATAGTGATCCTGCTGATCCTAAGAAGTACCGTGAGGCAGTAGGTAGTTTGATCTACTGTATCTGATGACATTTACTAGACCTGAGCTAAGTTGGGTTGTTAGTAAACTGTCTCAATATTTGTCTAACCCAAATGAACAACACTGGTCTACAGTTAAACATGTAATGAGGTACTTGAAAGGTACAATTGATCATGAACTATGTTACAAGAAAAGTGATGAAAAACTTGTGGCATACAGTGATGCTGACTGGGCGTCAGATCTAGATGACAGAAGGAGTACAACAGGGTACTGTTTTAGTCTTACTCAAGATGGTCCTCTGATCTCTTGGAAGTCAAAGAAACAGTCCACAGTTGCTTTATCCACAAGTATATGGCACTGGCTGTAACCGCACAAGAAAGCATGTATCTTGTACAGTTGTTGAACAGTATGGAAAATGACTGTCTGTATATGCCTGTACAAATATTTTAAGATAACCAAGGTGCCATTGCTCTATCAAAGAACCCAGTGTGTCGTCAAAGATGCAAGAATGTCGATGTACGATATCATTTCATTCGATCAGCACTCAGTTATGGCAAAATGACAGTTGCGTATTATGTACTAATCCATCTCTTAACATTAATGGCTGAATTTGAAAATTATGCACAAAAGCTTGAATGTGTTTTTTATGTTACATAATAGTGATAAAGCATTTATGTTTTTTGTGAACCTCATTGTAAAGCATAGGAAACCATATGAAAATCAACTGTTGTGTTACTAATATTTGTGGCTCGTTACTAACACGAGATATCTTTAATTAAGTATTAATTATGCATATTTGTGAACCCTAAAATGTAAAATGTGACTTATCTGAGCATTATTTGATGTTAATAATGATCTGTGCTAACATTATTTAACAGTAAAAGTGCATTTAGCAGGGGCTATACCTGGACATTAAATTAACTGAACATTTATTATCATTACACAACATTTGCAACATCAGACTATGAATTAACAATAAAAATTGCACAAATGCTTCTCTTAATTTCTGTGAATACAGACAAACATCTTTTCTGAAAACCTTTGGCAATATATAATGGGAAAAGTGTCAAGCCAATTCCATTATTATGGCAGCGAGATGTGCACAGACAAACAACATAAAGGTAAAAAATACAGAAGTCCTTAATTTGCTTTGCTTCCACATTGGATGCTTTCCGTCTCTTGACAAGCTGTTTAGTGAGGAAGCAAAAATACCATTTGTAAGCATTGCTTGTCTGTGCAAACCCTGCCATGATATCGGATTTTGTTTGAACATTTCTCATTATCACATATATTGTCAAAAGATTTTTCGATTTTTTTTTTCTGTATGTTGAGAAAATGTTCATGTAATGGTTCATGGTATTGACTGTTAAATAATAGTTATACTGCAATAATGCAAATTCACTTGAAGGCCTATGCTTTATACTTAGGTGTTGCCAACACTTAATTGTCAATCTTCAGCACTTTATTTTCTGCTTGATAATGCAGTAAGATGCGCTCCCAATTAACAATTATAATTTTTTACATTATCCTCCTAGAATTTTATTTATTTATTATTATTATTACTATTATTATTTTAGTTTTTTTTTTTCTTTTTTGTGGATGGGAAATTCTTAGCTGGACCGCTATCTAACTTCAGTATGCCATTTTGCTTTAAGCATGGAAGCCAGGGTATGGTAACAAAACGGAGAAAGATCCAAAAAGGTCATAAAAGCATCATAAAACAAATCCATATGAATTGTGCAATTGAATCCAAGTCTTGTGAAGATGAACAGATTTAAGATTATGATTATTATTTTTTTTTTTTTTTTTTACATTCCACAATGATAGACACACCTACATAGCGTCATCACTATGGTTATCCAAGGAACTCAAATGTGCATGTGATGGCACAAGAAACCATGAAGCTTGTTCGAGCATGTGACACAAACGTGAGCTTTTGTGTTTACCATATGGTGATTTGCTAGGTTCATCATAGAAAACAATCAAAAATCTTGACAAGATTTGGATTTAACTGGTCGATTCATATGGATTAATTTGGTCCCACTTTATATTAAGTGTCTTTTTTGGGGCCCCCCTAATCCGTGCACTATATAGTAACTAGATATGTATGTAGTTTGTAACCACAGTGTAAGTACACTTTGGTACATAGTATCTACAGCTGTAATGTTTGTGTAACTACACATATGTTACAACCCACTGAATGGTATGTGTAAGTATAAATGTGTAACAGGACATTGGTAACAACACTTATTTCACTTCACTATGTACTCGTGTAACAGGAATTATATAACTACATTTTGTAACGACAATTTGTATAAGAGTAATTGGAACCATTTGATCCAGGGGGTGCAGATGGGTAGGTTTAGGGATATGTAAGGTTGGAGGAGTTGGATTTCGAGTTGGTGGAGTTGTAATAATACTGTAATACCAGTGTACTTACATGGTAACTCCTCAGGAACTGTCCACTTAATATAAATTGTAACATTCTGGACACCAACCACAATTTATATGTAAAGCCTAACTTACTAGCTGCTGCAGTGTAACATCAGAGTAATTACATGGTAAATCTAATACAAAGTGTAACACTTTCTTTACCAAAAAGTGCTGTTAGTCCTGTTACACATTTGTACTTTCATTACAAAAAAGTGTTGTTACACATTGGTACTTACACATACCGTTCAGTGGGTTGTTACATATGTGTAGTTACACAAACATTACAACTGTAGATACAATGTACCAATGTGTACTTACACTGTGGTTACATACTACGTACACATCTAGTTACTATGTAAGTACACAGGTATTAGGGCCACTTAATATAAAGTGGGACCATTCATTTATACGATAACTTAATGACCTTTTTGGATCTTTTAAGTTTTGGTTAAAAAAAAAACTCAGCAGGTAAACTATCTCACGACACAGTTAGTGGTGCACCATGAAAGACAGAAAGAGAATGGCTGTTGAAATATCTCAGCTGGGTGACCAATCTCCATAATGGCACTCCCAAGTGTCAGGAGTTCTAGCAGCAAAAAAAATATATTTAAAAAAAAACATCTTTCATGATCTATCCGAATAAAATGCCCTAGAACATGATTTGTTGCTGATTGAATTATTCATTTTTCAAGCTTTCATAAACAGCAGGTTTAAAAGCCTAAAAGGTGAATATTAAAAAAAGGTGAATGTGACAGAGAAAAGGTGAATATGATATGAACATAATGGCATCTCATGTTCCATTCCTCCTGCTATTCAACTACTTGATCAGTGTTTAGTATCATCTGTACCGATTCATTCTGCAACCAGTTTGCAAGTAGCATGACTGACACAAGCCATCCGCAACCTTATCTCTGACAGCACGGCTCCAGCGGGGAGCTGACCTTGAGAAGTAATTTGGTGGATCAATATTTGTCTGGATTTGAAACAGAAGACAGCGGGAGAATGGTTGTTTGGCAGAAACCAGATTAAGTTAATTTTTATAGGTTTTTTGGAGATCCGCATGTGCGGAACACCACAGCAGCTCTGTTTCTCATTCTTCTGATATGGACTGCTAGAAAGACATGCACGTTCACATGCAATGCATTTATAAACTGTCTGACAGCTCTCAGTAGTGCTCTGGGTTAATGTTGAAACCATCACATCCAATATGGTAAAAGAGTAATCTGTGGATGGCATTTGTTTGATTGTTTGAATCAACACTGGAATCATCTGAGCATACAGATGATCTAGATACTCTCACACTTTCAGTAATAATTGTAATAATTCAGAAGTAATTTCAGAAATAGTTCACCCATAAATAAAAATGTGCTGAAAATGTATTCGCCCTCAGTCCATCCAAGATATAGATGACACATTGGAACAGATTTGGAGAAATTTAGCATCCACTTGCTAACCAATGAATCCTCTGCAGTGAATGGGTGCCATTAGAATTTAGAGTTTAAACAGCTGGTGAAAACATCCCTATAATCCTGAACTAATCCACACGCCCCCAGTCCATCAATAAACATCTTGTGAGGCAAAAAGCTGCATGTTTGTAATAAATCCATCAAGACATTAGCTTTAAACCATTGCATCTGACTAAAATAAATAAGTAAATAAAGTCCTCTATTCATAACATTGCCTTCTCCAGTGAAAATGTTTATTTATTTATTTTTGTTTGCTTAGTAAGTGCCTCTCTTTACAGTATTTCAGACAACTCAGAGAGTGCTACAACAAAGCTTAATGACATTTAAAATCAGGTGATTTTTGTAGGTTAGAATAACTTGTCAACATTTTGGCTTTATTGATTCTCCTTCAGCTGATAAAAATTAATGCTTGAAAAAAATTGTTCCAAAACCTAATGAGGTGCATGGCTCCTTCCTACCTCCGAAGGAGGTAAAAAAAAATAAATGTTATGCTCTGCATGGGCAGCATACCAATCATGTGACCTTTGAATCTTCCTCGGCAACCAGTGCATGCTCACCAGGACCAGATTGAGAGACTTGGAATTCAAGTTGAATTTCAGAGTGCATTATCTTTACAATTCTACACCAGATCAGAAATTAAAATCATCAAGGCTGTGATATAACTTCTATCAGCCATTATTTAATACTTGACATACTGCATGCATGCTGCCAGAAGTCAGTATAAGTTCAGCAGCACCGACTGAACCTTTTACCATGAAATGAGTTATGAAAACAAAATTCATAATTAATTTATTATAAATAATGTGTCTTGGCTCATTGGGTGCATTCTAGGATTGCCTAGCAGATGTACAATATATTCAATGTAAATGCACATTGTTCTTAAGGAGGGCATCTTCCCCAATCCAACCCTAATTGTTATTAATTATAATCCATTATCAATTTTGCTGCATCAAATAGAATACTGTGGTGTGATCCACATGTGAATATTGCTGCCAAGCATAGATACTTTTGAATTACAGGATTCACTTTGCGCACTCTGAACTCTGTCCACATTTATTTATATCATATCTGTTTGCCCATTTGTATCTCAACATCAATTCCATCTAAGGTTAATTAAACTTGACCATGTATGTAATATGATAGTTACATTGCAACCAGCATTTATGATCATGAATTACAGTAGACATAAGGATGATGAATAGCTAAAGTTAAGACAGTTATTTACATCAATTGCTTTTTATAATGTGATGCATGTCTTTATTTATTTGCATAGATGCTGAATGGGTGTTTGCATGGATGAGTCTGTTGACACTGAGAGGTATTTGACTCATTTGGATTGCATACAGTGGATCTAAATATTTATAATTAATTATAACATGTTATGATTAATTATTAATATTTCCTTTGAGTGATTCGCTAAAATGATATTGGCTGAACAAACTCAGGGTTTACAGGAATTAGGGTTGCGTTGACAATACCCAAACAGTTCCAACCGGCCTTTGTGGTAAAAGACAGCTGATCATCAACTTTCTCTGTCAACTCAGGCTTGATCCTGAGTTAAAGCACGTGCACGTGAAAGAGTGACATCAGTAATGAACAGCCAATCACATGCCTTGAAACTGTGATTCACTTCTTGAGAGAGTCAGTGCGATTCACTACCGAAGATTAAAAGATTGAACAATATGAAGAATTTAAACACATTTACAGAGCAAGATGAAACGGTCTATTCATGAAAGAGGACATCTTAAAGAAAACATCTTGCCATATCAGTGCATGTAAAAGTTGTAAAGTTAGTTTATATAGCTGATAATATTTCATATATAATATATTAAAAACACTTACAAATCTAAGCTCATATGAAGTCATGTTTAAAGATATTGTTTCTAAAACTTATTTATATTGCATATTATCTATATGTTTATATTAATTTAAAGTAAAAGCTTAATAATTACTATTAAACTAAGCTAGCTTGTGTAATGGATTAAGGGTATAATAATTATATAAATCATATAAAATAATTATAAAAAATAATCATCTCTAAAAATCAGACAATTTTATCTTTAAAAATGTTGTACTATATAGCGTCCTTTAATTTGGAGTAAGAGAAAATGGGGGAGTGGCTTTATTGCGTCAGAGATGCAGCACTTTGCTTGAAGCTGATTGGTCAAATTTCGATTTGAGCTCTCTAAACCAGAACATAACCTGCCCCGGAGCAGGTTAGCTGTGGAGTGTATGTTACTAAGGCAATGAATGACGCTAAAAGCCAAGCCACTTTCATGGTACCTAAAACCCAGGATTGGTGCAAGCTAAACTGAACCTTACCTGACTAGCCAGGTAATCCAGCTTCATGGTACAGGCCCCAGATGTATAGATCTTGTCAAAAAGTTCAAGTGTGCATGGCTGGATCGCTGTAAAGGCATCATTAATTATCATTCACTGTAGCCTTTTTGCAAAGAGATCTGTCACAAGTCAACCAAATCTGCAGCAACCTGTTCTGGGGAAGAAATCTAGACTTGCATTCCAATATGCAAGTTCTTGTTTTTTAGTTGGCCTCTGTGTTTTGTCTGTGGTTAAATGGATAAAAAGCTATTTGTGTCTTGATGCATGGGCATTTAAGCTTTAACAATTTCCTGTGACAGCCTGTGAATAACTTTTTTTTGCCATGTAGCGTATCAGACCGTATCAGACCATTTAAGATTCGAGCAAGGACATGGTTTAAACCCGAGGAGCCGAATTCCACAGGATGTTCATAAATCAGATCCTAGCACTAGCCAGTCTGAAGCAAGCCTAACCAACTCTTTCACAGAACAGCTTTCAACATTAACACAAAAGGAACACACTGATCATAACAACTCAGGAAGGAAATGGTAAATTTTAGGGCAAGCAATCAAGATTAAATGGTCAAAGAGATGACAGCATGACCATCACGTGATAGTAACCACAATCACGAGCTCTGTGGATTGACTTCCCCCAACTCTAACAAAGAACAGACTCTCAGAGATTCCTTACAGACCTCTTAACCTCTGGTCTTCATACATTCACAGAACGGCACGGAAACTGCCTTTCCATGCACCTAAATGACACTAAAAGGAACTGAGCAACTAATCATATATATATATATATCTCCATATTATGTATGTAACCCACATGTGACTATCAGGTCTTAATCATTTATTGTGTATGTATTTTGAATAACTATTGAATAACTTCATATTCATGTTAGTATGTGTGTGTTTGAATCTTCATACTTGAAACGTTTCTTCCAATAAATTCTTTGTCAAATGTATCATATTCTTGTTATAGAAATCATGTACAAAATTATACTCTGCAAGAGCGGAAAACTCGGACCATGTGCCTGATAAGATAATATTTGATTTATGAATTGGGATGAGAAATATACAACACCCCAAGCAAACTCGACATCTAATTGGTCAAAACACCATGTGGGAGGGTGTACCAAAAGCCCAGTTTTAAATACTAAGGACACCATCAAATTGCACCATCCTATTTGTCCTTTTTTTTTGGTCATGCTTCTAGCCTGCATGTCACATCGCTTTTTTTGTGCTCTCTTGAGCGTGCTCTGGCGTCACACGGCCAGCTCCTCCAAAACCATGAGGAGAAACGCCACTTAGTCTCATCAAACTTTACTTCTATTCTTTAGTTAGTTTTATTTTCCGTTGAGAGTTTCGTGTTTCGAGTTGAGTTTTGCCTAATGCCGTGTCTCGAGTCCGACCTTGAGTGCCGTCTAAAACTTCAACCAGCCCACAACAACTCCACACCGTCAGCCAACGCCCAACCACTGGTTTCCTAAGACTGAACTTCCAGCCAATCAGCAACCGCGGGAAACCCCCTTTTCTGCATGGACGACAACAAAGGGAACCCCCGTACAGGCAACGCAATGCAATGCAAGTACCTCCAGATCCTAGCTGAACTGGTGCATTTAATATAAATTTTAACCTCATTGAGTGATTAAGTGATTGATGGTTGTTCAGGTCTATGCAATTGCACATATTGCTGTAAACTTGGGATTTCACATTTTCATTCTCTTAAACTAATTATTTCCTCACTTTCTCTCTTCCTACAACTTGTGTGAATGCGTGTGTTAGATTAGTATATATATGTCTTAGATTTATCCAATAAAGCCTTATTTATATTGAAAAGAGAAGTATCTGGTGTTTTGTGCTTACAAGTTAATGTCTCAAACTGCCAATCTTGTTACTGTGCTAATTAATAGTTTTTTCACTATATTTTGGATATAAATATCCATTGCAGAGTTGATGTTATACGGCTCGTTCAATGAATCGCTGGCCGTCTCAGTGATCAGCCGTAAAACAGTGATTCTGTCCAAATTCCCTTTAAAATCTTAAATGATTCCCTTTGAGCTAAATTTACCTGTTTCCCTTACAGCCATATAATAATCAAATCATCTCAAGGACTAGAGGAGCCACTGGCTTTTCTTCACAATTAGGCTGTAACATTTGGCTTTGTCGCTTAGCTAATTTACTGAAAACTATGCAATCGCCACTAAATCAGGGTTGTGACCTGAATGATGCTTTGAGGTTAACAAGAAATGAAAACAAAGTCTTATTTCAGTGATATAAGTAGATACCCGGACATGCGGTATTAGCTCAGTAATTCTCTCTTCATGAGATAAAGAAATGTGGCAACACAGTCTCATTGGCCAAAATGTGGCTCTACTGACACTTTCCAAGCATGTACCTATACATATAATTCACTGCAGTTTCCAGCTGAAATTTATGGTTGAAAACAACAACTGTTATTATTTTCACAGCAATTATGATTACAGGGGCAGATTATTGATTAATACTATACTGATTACTGATTGATTAGTACTATTTTACATTTACCCTAGTGCAAGACTTGTAAGCTAATAATGTAGCATTTTAATTGTTGCATCTCATAACCAGCTCAATAAATATGTTTTGTGATGCACTATGGTCAGTAAAATCAACTGATACAGTATTGTACTAGCGCTCTAGAGCAGTTGGTTATGGATCTCATGGATCACAATAGATGAGCTCAATAACAAGCTAAGTTAACAAGCTAAGCATTTTCTTTTGCTCACTCTTTCACCAGAGGGAGTATTGAACGTTAGTTCAAAAATCTATAGAACATGCAACTAACTGGAATAGGCTCCATCATCCCTGCGAACCTAGTATATAGGACAAGTGGTTTAGAATGAATGAATGGATGGATGGTTGTTAAGTAAATTAATTCTACACTAATATTTGGAATATATGAAATCTAATATGTTTTCATCTTTGCAATGTTTCCGATAATACCAGCGATTGTCAGATCCAGTTTTAGTCATGCCAGATGTTCCACACTATGTGTTGCTATACACCGACTACTGCCTAGCCTACCCCAACCCAATAGCGAATTAAGTTTCCGCTGATCACTGTATGTATTGCTGTATGTAAAGTATCCCCCAAATGCTACAAATATTGAATGTCTCCTTTTTCTGACACCCGAAATTATGATACAGTTACAAAATATTTTTTGTATTATATTCAGTGTGGAGTTGCCATTGTTTAGTAGGCACTCCCTTCAGCATCATCCAACACATACACTCTTTGTCCATAAATATGTATTGGCATGCATAAATTGTAAGATTTGAATATCCAGCAGTGTTTCCCCTGTCATTGTTTTAGAGGGGGGCGGCCCGCCCGCCCAAAATGACCCATCTCCTCCTAGACTTTTAAAGCTACAAACAACCAAACTCGGGTCAGACCTTCAGACTCATCTGACTCAGGTTGCTATATATTTTCTAACTGATCCGGCTTACGGTTTTTGTAAACCAGACTTTCAAATCCACCTAAAATCCCATAGACTTTCATTGAGGGGGTGAAAACTTTTATACAATAAGACTTATGGTGTATTCAGCTGTCTATTGCTATAGCAAAGCTTAACAACTCCCTACTGAAAAAAAACAGCTAAAACCAGCCTAAGCTGATTGACTGCTTTGGGTGGTCTCCCAAGCCGGTTTTAAAGTGATTTTGGCCACTTTTGTAGCAGGACAGGCTGGTCTTAGCTTGGTTCTTAGCAGTTTTTTTACTGAATCAAACTGGTTTTAGCTGGATTAGCATAGAAACATGCTAACAACATGCTAGTAACATGCTAGTAACTTGTTAATCATGCTAACAACATGCTAGTAACTTGCTAATCATGTTAACAACATGCTAGTAACATCCTAAACATGCTAGAAATGTGCTAGTAACTTGTTAATCATGCTAAAAAAAAGTTAACACCATGCTAGAAACATGCTAGTAACTTGCTAATAATGCTAGAATCATGCTAAAATGCTAGTAACATGCTAATCATGCTAGAAAAATGCTAGTAACTTGCTAATCATGCTTACAACATGCTAGTAACTTGCTAACCGTTAAACAAAAAAGGCTGTAACTTGTTATCATGCTAACATCATGACTGTAAAATGCAATTCCATGCTAGAAGCGTCTGTACTTGGAATCGTTAAAAAAGGCTAAACACCATGCTTTAGTAACGTGTAAATGTTGAAAACATGGTATAGCCAACTGTACAATGCTAGAAATATGCTAGTTAAATGCAAAATCATGTTAAAACATGCAGTAACTGGCAATCCATGCTTGAAACATGTTAACAAAATACTAGTAACTTATTAATCATACTAGAAACATGCTAGCAACATGCTAATCATGCTAACATGCTAGTAAGCTTGTTAATCTGCTAACAAAACTATTTAACAAACTTACTAAAAACATGTTTAGAAAACACATGATAGCATCAGGTTAGGAACCAATGATATTAAGATCAGAATCAGAATGAGTTTTTTTTGCCAGGTATGTTTACACATATGAGGGATTTGTTTTTGTGACAGAAGCTTCCACATTGTAACAGAATGACAGTGACAGAACAATAAACACAGATAATAAAAAATAGAACAAATAAATAAGGAATAAAAATATAAATTGACAATTGTATGTGCAGGTATATTACAATAGACAGTTTTGAGTGAGTGAGTGAAGTGACATGTTGCCAAGTATGATGACCCATACTTGGAATTAGTGCTCTACATTTAACCATCCAAAGTGCACACACACAGCAGGGAACACACACACTGTGAACACACACCCTGAGCAGTGGGCAGCCATTTTTTGCTGCTGCGCCAGGGGAGCAGTTGGGGGTTCGGTGCTTGCTCAAGGGCACCTCAGTCATGGAATTGAAGGTGGGAGAGAGTGCTGTACATTCACTCCCCCCACCTACCATCCCTGCCGGTACGAGACTCAAACCCAACCTTTGGGTTACGAATCCGACTCTCTAACCATGAGGTGTAGACTGAGTTTGTGTGTTAGATAAATAAGTGTATGAGTTGTATAAATAGTGTGTGTTCCACAGTTATTGTTAAGTGTTCATGAGATGGATTGCCTGAGGGAAGAAACTGTTCCTGTGTCTGGCCGTTCTGGTGCTCAGAGCTCTGTAGCGTCGAACAGATGGCAACAGTTCAAAGAGGGAGTGTGCTGGATGTGAGGGGTCCAGAGTGATTCTGCCAGCCCTTTTGCTCACTCTGGATGAGTACAGGTTCTTGGAGAGAAGGGAGGGTTGTACCAATGATTCGCTCAGCAGTCCGGACTAACCTCTGAAGTCTTCTGAGGTCAGATTTGGTAGCTGAGCTGAACCAGACAGTTATTGAAGTGCAGAGGATGGATTCAATGATGACGGAGTAGAACTGTTTCAGCAGCTCCTGTGACAGGTTGAACTTCCTCAGCTGGCGAAGGAAGTACAACCTCTGCTGGCCCTTTTTCACAATGGAGTCAATGTGAGGGTCCCACTTCAGGCTCTGGAGGAGTTGTGGTGCCAGGAACCTGAATGACTCCACTGCAGTAACAGTGCTGTCCATGATGGTGAGTGGAAGGAGAGCAGGGGGGTTCCTCCTGAAGTCAACGATCATCTCCACAGTTTTGAGCGTGTTTAGCTCCAGGTTGTTAAGACTGCAACAGACAGCCAGCTGCTGACCTCCTGTCTGTAAGCAGACTCGTCACCATCCTGGATGAGTGTGGTGTCGTCTGCAAACTTCAGGAGCTGACAGAGGGGTCTTTAGAGGTGCAGACATTCGTGTAGAGAGAGAAGAGCAGTAGGGAGAGAACACAACCCTGAGGAGCACCAGAGCTGATCGTACGGGTGCTGGATGTGTATTTCCCAGCCTCACTAGCTGCTGCCTGTCTGGCAGGAAGCTGTTGATCCACTGACAGACAGAGGTGGGCACGAAGAGCTGAGTTAGTTTGGGCAGGAGGAGGTTGGGATGATGGTGTTAAAGGCCGAAATTAAGTCCACAAACAAGATCCTCACATAAGTCCCTGGTCTGTCTAGATGTTGCAGGAACATAATGCAGTCCCATGTTGACTGTATCGTCCACAGACCTGTTTGCTCTGTAGGCAAACTGAAGAGGATCCAGCAAGGGTCCAGTGATGTCCTTCAGGTGGGCCAGCACCCACCTGAAGCTAGAAACTAGCATTAATGTTAGAAAAATGCTAGAATCATGCTAGCAAAATGCTAGTAACTTGCTAATTATGCTAGAATCATGCTAGCAACTTTGTTAAACATGCTAGAAACATGGTAACATAATGCTAGTAACATGCTAATCATGCTAGTAAATGTGTTAATCATGCTAACAAAATGCTAACACCATGCTAATAACATGCTAATAATGTTAACAACATGCTAGTAACTTGCTAACGATGTTAACACCTGCTAGGAATATGCTAATAATGCTAGCAACATGCTAGTCATTTGTTAATCATGCTAGAAACATGCTAGCATTGTTAGTAACATGCTAATCATGTTAACAACATGATAATAATGTTAACAACATGCTAAAAAACATGCTAGTAACTTGTTATCATGCTAGAAACATGCTAGAAATGTGTTAAACATGTTAGAAACATGCTAGAATAATGCTAGTAACATGCTAATAATGCTAGAATCATGCTATTAGTAACATGATACTATACTAGAATAATGCTAACAATATGCTAGTAACTTGCTAATCATGTTACCAACATGCTAGTAACTCGTTAATCATGTTACCAACATGCTAGTAATATGTTAATGATGCTAGACACAAATGCTAGTAACTTGATAGTCATGCTAACAAAATGATATCACCATGCTAATAACATGTTAATCATGTTAACAACATGCTAGTAACTCGCTAATCATGCTAACAACATGCTAGTAAAATGCTAATCATGCTAACAAAATGTTAACACCATGCTAACCAAAAATGGGAAACACCAGGCTCAATAGTAACATGTTAATCATGCTAGAATCAGGCTAGCAACATGCAAGTAACTTGCTAATCATGCTAAAAAAAGGCTAACATCATGCTAGTAACATGATAATCATGCTAGAATCGTGCTAGCAACATGCTATAAACTTGCTAATCATATTAACATGCTAGTAACTTGTTAATCATGCTAACAACATGCTAGTAACTTTTAATCGGGGGTCAAGCGATTAGTCAACAGAAGAAACAGACGGCTGCACGTGAGTGTTTTGCGAAATACTTGTTTATAGATCTGCTGTTTGAAATATTACTTGCTGCTAGGAAGGAATATTTAGATTTCTACCTATTTCTACTTTGTATTTTCACTATAGTTTGTATTTTTGATTGCACTTTCTGGTAATTATAATAACTGCCCTCGGCTAAGAAGGAGCACATGTAATTTAATTGCTCCCTTCCTGCGTTGAAGTGCGAACTGTAGTTTCGATTGGAGGAATTGCCCTGCTATAGACTATTGGCTGTGCTAATTAGAAGGCGGTCACAGCTGTTTTCACTTTAGTGTCTTGACTGTGTATTTATCTGATGTCTGTGCGCTGACGTGGAAGCATCAGCGGAAGCGTTCAGCCCTCCTTGTGTAAAGACCTGCGACTTTACCTGCGCTACTTCACCGAGCAACAAAATCTCCCAGGCACTTAAGTATATTTTTGCTCTTCCCTGTACACACTCTCCTTTTCTGTCCTCTCTTTCCCACCTCTATCATGTGCTTCCAAACCATTCCGGTTGTCTCTCGACGACACTCTACGGTCACACGCAGACGACAACGCAATGTTGCTAACCTGCATCCTATCTCTACATCACCTACTACACCTCTTTCTTTCTCTATGTGTCTCTGGAATTGTCAGTCAGCTGTCAAAAAAGCAGACTTAATTTCTGCTTTTTTTTTTACAATCTATACTCAGCATCTTGGGCTTGACTGAGACCTAGACTCATCCAGAAGACTCGGCAACCCCAGCTGCTCTAGCTAACAACTTTTCTTTCTCTCACACCCCCCGTAAGGTTGGCCAGGGTGGGGGCACTGGTCTGCTCATTTATAACAATTGGAAATACTCAATCCACTCTCCCCTATGCAATTACAACTAATTTGAATCTCATGCGATTACTGTAACATTTCCTATAAAACTCCAGGTTGTGGTAATCTACCGCCCTCCTGGCCAAATTCTAGCCACCTTCCCGGAGGAGCTGGATGGGCTGCTGTCCTCATTCCCGGAGGATGGCAGTCCACTTTTAGTCTTTGGCGACTTCAACATTCATCTGGACAAGCCTTATGCTACAGACTTCCATTCACTCCTTGCTTCATTTGATCTCAAACGACTTACCACCACAAGCACGCACAAATCAGGCAACCAACTTGACTTAAATTTACACACGCAATTGTATTGCAGAAAACATTTTGGTAAAACCCCTACACATCTCTGACCATTTCTTCATTACATTCAAACTACATTTTGCTACCTGTGTGCCACCAACCCCCATACCAGTTACTTTTAGACGAAACCTACACTCCCTTTCCCCCTCCCATCTTTCCTACATTGTATCCTCCTCTCTTCCCTTACCTACCCATTTCTCATCTCTGGATGTGAATGCAGCAACTGACACTTTATGCTCTACTTTAACCTCTTGTCTAGATGATATTTGTCCTCTCTCCTCCAGGCCAGCACGGGCTGCCCCCTCGAACTCCCGGTTATCCGATGTTCTTCGTGAACATCGGAACAAACTCAGGGCAGCTGAGAGA
>JADLZN010005461.1:0-12880 GCA_018155175.1 Sinocyclocheilus anophthalmus | reverse complement strand
TAAAGCTTACAGAACCTGGTATTCTCAGGCATTCTCCCATCCAAGTACTAATCAGGCCCTACCCTGCTTAGCTTCGGATATCAGACGAGATCGGGCGCAGACAGGGTGGTATTGCCGTAAGCTGGGACTGTCCCAAAGGGTGGGCTATTTAAAGATCAGCCAATCTATAGGACAGTGTATTAGATAAGTAGTGAAGAAAACGCTAAAGCTTACAGCACCTGGTATTCCCAGGCAGTCTCCCATCCAAGTACTAACCAGGCCCGACCCTGCTTAGTGAAGAAAACGCTAAAGCTTACAGCACCTGGTATTCCCAGTCAGTCTCCCATCCAAGTACTAGCCAGGCCCGACCCTGCTTAGCTTCCGAGATCAGAAGATATCGGGTGCAGACAGGGTGGTATGGCCATAAGCTGTGAATGCTCCAAAGGATGGGCTATTTAAAGATCAGCCACTCTATAGGACAGTGTATTAGATAAGTAGTGAAGAAAACGCTAAAGCTTACAGCACCTGGTATTCCCAGGCAGTCTCCCATCCAAGTACTAACCAGGAGCTAGTCGCATGAGCGGTCGGGAGATCAGACGAGATCAGGCGCAGACAGCCTGGTATTGCCGTAAGCTGGGATTGATCCAAAGGGTGGGCTATTTAAAGATCAGCCACTCTATAGGCCAGTGTATTAGATAAGTAGTGAAGAAAACGCTAAAGCTTACAGCACCTGGTATTCTCAGGCAGTCTCCCATCCAAGTACTAACCAAGCCCAACCCTGCTTAGCAACCGAGATCATACGAGATCGGGTGCAGACAGAGTGGTATGGCCGTAAGCTGGGAATGCGCCAAAGGATGGGCTATTTAAAGATCAGCCACTCTATAGGAAAGTGTATTAGATAAGTAGTGAAGAAAACGCTAAAGCTTACAGCACCTGGTATTCCCAGGCAGTCTCCCATCCAAGTACTAACCAGGCCCGACCTTGCTTAGTGAAGAAAACGCTAAAGCTTACAACACCACGTATTCCCAGGCAGTCTCCCATCCAAATACTAACCAGGACCGACCCTATTTAGCTTCCGAGATCAGACGAGATCGGGCGCAGACAGGGTGGTATGGCCGTAAGCTGGGACTGCCCCAAAGGGTGGGCAATTTAAAGATCAGCCACTCTATAGGCCAGTGTATTAGATAAGTAATGAAGAAAACGCTAAACCTTACAGCCAGCCGCCTGGTATTACCAGTGCGACGCTCACCCGACAAGTACTAACCCCGGACGCGACTTGCTTGAGCGACCGAAAACGGCTAAAGCTTACAGGCACACCCGCGTTTATTCCCAGGCAGGTCTCCCACACCAAGCGCATTAAACAGACTCGAACTTGCTATAGTGAAGAAAACGCTAAAGCTTAACAAGCTTACCTGGTAGTTCCGCAGAAGCAGTCTCCCATCCCGTCAATAACCGGCCCGGACCCTGCTTATGTGAACGAAACCGATCAAGATTACAGCCCCTCGCAGCTATTCCCACGGCCGGCTCATCAAGTACCTAACCAGGCGCCGACCACTGCCTTAGTGAAGAAAACGATAAAGCTTACAGCACCTGGTATTTCCCCGCGTGCAGTCTCCAGCCAAGTACTAGCAGGCCGGACCCTGCTTTAGCTGTACCGAGATCAGGACTGAGAGTCAAGGGGCACAGGACAGGGTGGTATGGCGTATAAGCGTGGGCCGGCGTCCGTAAGGGTGCGGCTATTAAGATTCAGCCCTCTATAGCCAGTTGTATTAGATTAAATGTAGTGAAGAAAGCGTAGAAGTTTACGCCCTAGGTGGATTCCACAGTCGAGTCTCCATCAAGTACTGGCAGGGCCCAACCCTCCGCCGGTAGTTTCGAGCTGTGTTGAGAGGAGGTGCAGACAGGGTGAGTATGGCCGGTAGTGGGAGTGCTTTTCAAAGGGTAGGGCTATTTAAATAGATCAGCCACTCTATCTGCCAGTGTATTAGTATAAGTAGTGAAGGAAAACGTCCTTCAGTTACAGCACTGGTATTCCATGGTACCAGTCCCCAATCACAGTTGATAAACCTCGGCCGTACCCTGTTTAGCTTCCGGATCGGGACGAGATCGGGTGGCAGAAGGGTGGTATGGGCGACGTTAAGCTGGGCCTGCCCCCCAGGGTGGGCTATGGAAGAAGACTCCGGCCACTCTATAGGGACAGTGTCATTGAGCAGTCGTGATGGAAAACGCTAAAGCTTACGCCCCAGTGGTATTCCAGGCAGTCTTCCATCCCAGTACAAGTAATCAAGGCGCGACATTGTGTAGTGATAAGAAAAAATTAGCTAAGTTTCTCTATCTCCAGCTCCCCCCTGGTATCCCAGGCAGTCTCCCATCCAAGTACTAAACAGGACCAACCCTATTTAGCTTCCGAGATCAGACAAGATCAGGAGTGGGATCGGCCAGTAAGCTGGAGATGCCCACAAGGGTGGGGAATTGTTTAGCAGACTCCGTCGACCTGGTAGTGATGGTGCCGGGTTGTATGATAAGTAGTGAAGAAAACATTCACAGTTACAGCCTGGTATCCCATGCAGGTCTCCCATCAAAGTCCTATACACAGGTCTTCCGACACTATTTAGCGTTCCTAGAGATCAAACAAGATCAGGCGCAGACCGGGGTGTTATGGGCCCAAGCTGGGGAGTGCCTACAATGGATGGGCCTATTTAAACATCAGCCCCTCTGTATGGGCCAGTGTATTAGCTAAATAGTGATGAAAAACCACTAAGTTAGCATCACTAGGTTCCCCGCAGTCTCCTATGGCCTCATAGTATCTAACAAGGCCCGACTGCTTTAGTGAAGAAAAGGCTAAAAGCTTACAGCACCGTTATTCTAGGCAGTTCCCATCCAAGTACTAACAGGCCGACCTGCTTGTTTCCGAGATCTGACGAGACGGCGCATGGACCTGGGTGGTTCCGGCGCGTAAGCTGGATGTTCCAACCGGGTGGGCTATTTTAAAGAGCCGCCTCCGACCTCCTTCGGCCAGTGTATTCGCTCTCGTCTGCATAGACCTACTCCGCTGACGGTCGAGCAGGCTGGTTGCGTCCCCCACGGCCCGATGATCCCCTCCCCCCGTCCTCCCTCGGCCTCCACCCATTATGCTCGTTTCTGCGCAGTCCGCCAGCGGCGCGGGCGCTCGCGCCGGGTTGTGTGGGAGGAGGAGGGGAAACAGCGGGGAAGGTATTGGACATCAGTGGGAGTTGCACCCAACGGGTGGGCTATTTTAGAGATCCGCCAGTCTATCGGCCTTAGGGTCTTAGCGTACGTACGGGCACGCACTAACAAGTTTACTACCGCTTACCGCTGGTCTTTCCCAGGGCAGGTTCCCACCATTTCCCCGTCCTGGAACACACACGGCAACCCGCCCCTGACAGTTCGTGCCATGCCGAACCGGTCAAGTGCTATCCGCACACATGGTATTACCCGGCGATATCCCAGCCCCCCGTCCTACCCCGGCCCCCGCCTTGGCGTCCTGTCCGCGAGGACCCAGCCGCGATCCGACGCCCGCCCGGGCGAGCGCTGATGGCCCTAAGCTGGCTTGCCCCACGAGCGTGGGCTGTTTGAAAGCCGCCCCCTCTACTGGCCCTGTGGTTATAGCTAAGGGCGACGTGTGGCACAATCGCACATCACGCTTACAGTACTTGGTATTTCAGGTCGCCGTCTCCCCTGTGACACTAACGGCTCCCGCCACCGGTGTCGTTAGTAGAAACGCCTTGTCCCGCTATTACAGCTGGTATTACAGTCAGTTCCATGTTCATCGAGTACTAGCCCGGGCCCGATTCCTGCTTAGCTCTGTAGGGGCTGTGGTTGGAGATCTTGTGGAGGAAAGACAGTGGGTATGTGGGTAGCTGGAACGCTTCAAAGGGTGTGGCTATTTAAAGAGTCGAGCCACTCTATAGCGAGGTGTGTATTAGGGATAAGTAAGTGGAAGAAAACGCTATAAGTTTACAGCACCTGGTTATTCCCAGGCAGTGGCCAGCACCACAGTACCTAACAGTGTCCCGACACGCTCCACTGCTTGTATGTGAAGAAATCGCTTGTAAACGCCAGACACAGCAACCACTGCTATTCCCAGGCAGTCTGGCATTCCAAAGGACACATAACCGAGGCCGCTACCCTGCTTAGCTTCGGAGCCTCAGATGAGATCAGGAGCAGACAAGGCTGGTACTTGCCGTAAGAGGGAGTTCATCAGAAGGTGTGTGGGCTATTTAAGATCGCAATCTATAGGCCCAGTGTATTCGATAGTAGTGAAGGAAATCAATGCTTAAAGCCTGGCTAAGCAACCTGGTCTCACGGCAGTCTCCCCATCTCAAGTATCTAAACCGATCGGCGCCAGACCACTCTATGTTAGCTTCCGAGATCAGACGATGGGGGGGATGTTCGGGGCAGATCAGGGTGGTAGGACGAAGTGAGGAACCTTGTCCCATAAAGGGTGGGAAGTGTCTAGAGATCTAGCCACTAGTAATAGGCCAAGTGTAAGTAGTATAAGTTAGTCTGAAGGAATGACGCCTTAAAGACTCTTAAGTCACACGGTATACCCAGTCAGTCTCCCATCCAAGTACTAACGAGGCCCGACCCTGTTTAGCTTCCGAGATCTGACGAGATCGGGCGTGCTCAGGGTGGTATGGCCGTAAGCGGGGAAAGCCTCAAAGGGTGGGCTATTTAAAGATCAGCCACTCTATAGGCCAGTGTATTAGATAAGTAGTGAAGAAAACGCTAAAGCTTACAGCACCTGGTATTCCCAGGCAGTCTCCCATCCAAGCACTAACCAGGCCCGACCCTGCTTAGCTTCCGAGATCAGACGAGATCAGGCGCAGACAAGGTGGTATGGCCGTAAGCTGGGAAAGCTCCAAAGGATGGGCTATTTAAAGATCAGCTACTCTATAGGACAGTGTATTAGATAATTAGTGAAGAAAACGCTAAAGCTTACAATACCTGGTTTTCCCAGGCAGTCTCCCATCCAAGTACTAACCAGGCCCTACCTGCTAGTTCGGAGATCCGATGAGATCGGGCGCAGACAGGGTGGTATTGCCGTAAGCTGGTATTGTTCCAAAGGGTGGGCTATTTAACGATCAGCCACTCTATAGGCCAGTGTAATAGATAAGTAGTGAAGAAAACGCTGTGTAAACAGCTAAAGCCAGCAGCTGGTGATCTCCCCCAGGGACTACTCTCCCATCTCATAATACTGTAACCAGTTGCCCCCGAGCCTGACTAGTTTATTGCGCTTACGGGATCACTGTTGATTCGCGCATCGAGTTCGGGTTTGGCCCCATGACGAGGGGCTAGTCGGTTATGGTCCAGTAAGTGGGAGCTGTCCCAATAGGGGGGGCCCTATTTAAAGATCGCCCTATAGGCCGTGTATTAGATAAGTAGTGATGAGTGAACTATGTTGCTGCCTGAGCAGCTTTAGCTGTTTGGCACGAGTGGGTTCCGCAGGCAGTCTCCTATACAAGTACTTTGGAATCGCGAGGCATGTACCTTGTCTTAGCTCGGAGATGCTGACAGCGACGGGCACAGGACAGGGTTGGTTGGCGTGTGCCGTAAGATGGGAAACTCCTCGAAGGGTTGGGTGATAGATTTAAAGTCAGCCACTTTCTATAGGTCGAGTGTTGATTAGAGCTGTACTAGAAGAAAGACGCCTAAAGCTTACCAGGAACCTGTGTTATGTTCACCAAGGGTCAGTTCCATCTCATAGTTAGTCGCGTAACCAGGCCGACCGCGGCTTAGTGAAGGGTAAAACGCTATAAGCTGATAGCACGGGTGTCCCAGGAGGTGAAGGTCTCCTATTCGCATGTAAACCCGTGTGGCCCAAACCGCTGCTATGCTCGCGGGAACTCGCGACGCAGAATTGAGGGGAGGGGAATTGACGTAAGCGGGTACTGTCCATAGCGGGTGGGCTATTAAAGATTCAGCCACTCTTAGTAGAGCGCAGAGATGGTATTCGATAAGTAGTGAGATGAATTAACGCTAAAGCTTACATGCACTGGTTATTCACAGGCAGTCTCCCTCCATAGTTATAAGCCAGGCACCATCACTCTTGCTTAGGCTTCCTGAGCTCCGACAATGATCGGGCACAGACAGGGGGGGTATGGAGCCATAAGAGGGGTATTGCCAAAGGCGTGGGCTATTTGAAGCTCAGGCCCCCTATAGGCCCACCGTGTACTAGATAAGTAGGAAGAGAAAACGCTAAAAGCTTACTGTGCACTGGGTAATGTGTCCCAGGCTTAGTCTCCTCATCCATAGATAGTTATAACAGTTTTGCAAGAGGTGCTCGACTCCTGCTAGCTTCCAAGTTCAGCCGAGGGACGGGCCGCAGACAGACGGTGGTATGGCCCAGTAAGCTGGGGACAAGCCTACATGGGGGCTAGTTTAAGATTCAGCCCCTTCTATTAAGGCGAAGTAGTTTTAGCTAACGTTAGTGAAGGAGAAAATAGACGCTAAAGCTTCCCGTTCGATGGTGTATTCCGAGGCCGGTCTCCCATTCCAAGGTACTATCAGGGATTACGACCTGCTTAGGCTTCCGAGATCCGACGAGATCGGGGTGCAGCATCTTGTGGGGTTATAGGCAGATAAGCTGGGACTGACCTAAACGGTGGGCTATTTAAAGATCAGCCACTCTATAGGCGCGTGTATTAGATAAGTAGTGAAGAAAACGCTAAAGCTTACAGCTCCTGGTACTCCCAGGCAGTCTCCCATCCAAGTACTAACCAGGCCCGACCCTGCTAAGCTTCCGAGATCAGAAGAGATCGGGCACAGACAGGGTGGTATCGCCTTAAGCTGGGACTGCTCCAAAGGGTGGGCTATTTAAAGATCATCCACTCTATAGGCCAGTGTATTAGATAAGTAGTGAAAAAAACACTAAAGCTTAAAGCACCTGGTAATCCCAGGCAGTCTCCCATACAAGTACTAACCAGGCCCGACCCTGCTTAGCTTCCGAAATCAGACGAGATCGGGCGCAGACAGGGTGGTATGGCCATGAGCTGGGATTGCCCCAAAGGGTGGGCTATTTAAAGATCAGACACACTATAGGCCAGTGTATTAGATAAGTAATGAAGAAAACGCTAAAGCTTACAGCACATGGTATTCTCAGGCAGTTTCCCATCCAAGTACTAACCAGGCCCGAAACTGCTTAGTGAAGAAAACGCTAAGGCTTACAGCACCTGGTATTCCCAGGCTGTCTCCCATCCAAGTACTAACCAGGCCCTACCCTGCTTAGCTTCGGAGATCAGACGAGATCAGGCGCAGACAGGGTGGTATGTTCGTAAGCTGGGACTGCCCCAAAGGGTGGGCTATTTAAAGATCAGCCACACTATAGGCCAGTGTATTAGATAAGTAGTGAAGAAAACGCTAAAGCTTACAGAACCTGGTATTTAGGCAGGTCTCAATCCAAGTAAAACCAGGCCGACCAGCTTAGTGAAGCAAATGCTAAAGCTCTACAGCACCTGGTATTGGTGCTAGGCGTCTCCCCATCTCAAGTACTAACAAGGCCCAAAACTTGCTTAGCTTCAGAGCATCAGACCGTCAGCCTTTTTTTATTTTTTTTTCTTTATTGTTTTTCTGGTGTCTTCAAGTTTTGTTTGTTGTTTTTTTAAAAATACAATTTCTCATCCAATAGTCCCAAAATGACGAGCTCTCAGATCAAATTAAATTTCTTCAAACACATAGTGTTGAGGAGTGTCATCGAAAAACATTACGCCTTTCACACGTACAGAGATTAAAAGTCCTTATAAAAAACATCATTATAATAAAAAATATTTCTCTTCCAATATCCATTCCGGCATTACATATTAACTCTTGAAAACTGATAAACATTCTGAAGTAAAAAACCTATCAAATTCTTATTTTTATGTCCTGTTTAAAATAACTATACAAACATTCTATATACATTTCCCAACGCCTTTTAAACAAACACCACACGTCAAGTATAATTTGTTCTTGTTTTGCGATCACTCTTCTTTCCCAGATGACTTTTTTCATTATCATTACAAACAGATTGATTACCTTTTTGTTTTTTTTTATCCTTATCCCACCCTAACATAATGATTTTATTCCATTCTGTAACTTCTCCATCTTGCTCCCCTCACAGGTTTACAATAATAGTTTTACATTTTTCATTAAAATCCTTCAATGCTCTACAGTATAAAAACATATGTAAAAAACCTTCATCTTCCTCACTGCACTCTTTACATGTGGCACTTTGTTCCATTCTAATTTTATTGAGTATAACATCAGTAAACGGCACTCTTTGTCTGATAAAAAACTCAGAATTTTCCAATTTAACCTCAACTTTCTCCCCTTTCATATTTTTCCAAATATACTCTTCTTTTAAACCTTCAAATGTCTTCTGCCAAAATTTGTTTACAACCGGTTTCTTAAAAATCACATCTCTGAAAAAGCCATAAAACATTTTCATTGTACATTCCTTTAAAAGCCACAATTTATCTCCCAGTATTACATACACATCCTTTTCCTCTTTCCCCCCTTCCATAGTTTCAACGTTTTTTATCCATTCTTTAGGTATTGCATTTTTTTATAATTTCATACTTATTTTTTAGTTCTTTTATTTTATATTCTTCTTTTGCTTCCTCCATCACATCTACTATGTACTGCATTGGTAAAAATCCTTCTTTATATTCATATAAAACATCTCTTACTTTAACTATTCCAACTTCCATCCATTTTTTAAATATATTTCCTTCCCTCGGTTTAAAATGCCGGTGTTTAGGAATAATGGTTGATTTAAAATGTTTTCTCTTCCATGTAAGTTGTACTGTACAGTAGTTAAAAGTTTTCCCCAAGCCCTTAAAACTTTTTTGTAAAACTTTGGCAACCCCTCTGTTATCAATTCTTTTGTTCTCATCCATAACACATCATCTCCCAGATTAAAATTTCCACATTTATTTTAAAAAAATTCCATTGTTGTTTTCCATTCTGCTTTGTTTCCCTCACCCAGATACTTTTTGACTAATTTGAATCTCAGACTATTTTTCCTTTGCTCCACATCCATTAAACCCAAACCTCCCTTTTCCACCATCCCTATTAATGTATAGTACGCAATTCTAGCTGGTTTCCCTACCCATAAGAAGTCTAAAACACATCTTTTCAACCTTCTTTCCACCCTCACCGGCATAGATGTCACATATAAAAATACCACAATTTTGATGTCATTAAAACATTCAGGATTAAAACCTTCCCTTTTAAATGTAGTGCCCTCAATTTCCAAAAGTTCAGTCTTCTTTCAATGCTTCCCACTATTTCTTCCCACATGGTGTCTCTCAGACGTTTCTTATCACGGTCCACACCTAAATCCCTAAAACTAGATCTCATGCTTCTACTGCCTTAACTTGAAAAACTCCCGAGGGAAATCTGTCGGTGGAAAAAAAAATTACGCCAGCAAATCTCATATATACGTTTTTTCTTCATTACTTCCTCCTGACCCTTCCAAACAGAAGTCTCGTGTTGTGTCTCTTCACATTCCACTGTTTGTGACAATTCATCTTCTTTAACAGGACAACATAGTGTGGTGTTCATGGCATCTGAATACATTACTATTTCCTTTTAACGTTTGTCATTCGAAATCTATCCTTTAATCCTCTTTCTCTGTTTTATAGGTAAGTCAAGGTAAGAAGTTTGCAGCCCATCGGAGAGGAGACCATTTACGTCCGGCTCCAGAGCCTGAGCCCCTTGTCTTATAGTTCGTGTTATTCTAAAACATTTAGTTAAAAACCCATTGCATTTTATTGTTGTTACTGCTCCTTTGTATAAAATACGAATCCATTTAATAAAATTCTCTCCAAACCCAAACCTTTTTAAAATATCATATAAATATTCGTGTTCCACCCTATCAAAAGCTTTTTCGAAATCTAAGTTAATTATATACCCTCCTTTTCTTTTTTCTCCCATGTACCTTATCGTGTCTCTTATGCTCATTGTTACATCCGCAATGTCTTTTCCTTTTACTCCATATGCCTGATTTGTTGTGATTATCTTTGGCATTATCTCTTTTAATCTATTTGCTAAAAGTTTTGCTAAAATCTTTAAATCAGTATTTAGCATTGTGATAGGTCTATAATTTTTTAATTCTGTTTTTCCCCCTTTCTCTTATATATTATCTTCATCAATCCCATCCCCATTCTTAACATCATTCCTCCTTTTTCAAAAACCTCATCATAAACATCCCTTAAAATATTTACTAAAAGGTCTTTAAAAGTTACGTAAAACTCGCTTCCTAAACCATCAATCCCTGGGCTTTTCTTTTTGTTCAATTCATTTATTGCTCTTTCTGTCTCTTCTTTACTTATGGTCTGATCACATTCTTCCTTCTCCTCTTTACTCACTTTCATTTTTATTAATGCCATTAACTCCCTTTTTTCTCTCTCCCTTACTCCTTCCGTACTAAACAGCTTTCCATAATAGTTTCTTACTTCTTCTAAAATTTCCCCACATTCTTCTACCATTTCACCATTTTCTTTCTGTATTTCTTTTATAGTTTCAACTCTTCCTTTTCTTTTTTCCCAATAAAAAAAAAACCTTGTGCATTTTTCTCCTTCTACCAGGTATTTTGCTTACACCTCAACATTGCCCCCTTATATCTATTCTCTTCAATCTCCTTCAACTCTTCCTGTATTTCTTTTATTTTTTGAATATCTTCTGTTTCATCATTTACTTGCTTCTCCAGTCTTTCTCTAATTTTTTTTTCTTTATTCTTTTTGCATTTTTGTTTTAACACACAATACCTAATAGTAATTTTTTTCACTAAAAATTTCACGTTCTCCCACCAGATCCTTTTGTCCTCTATATACATTTCATTTTCTTTTTCTTTTTTTATCATGTCTTTTATTGTTTCAACATAATTCCCATCCTTTAAAATGTCTGTATTTAAAACCCATACCCCTGGCCCTCTTTTCCCAGCATCCCAATCCAAATGTACAAAAAATGGCTTATGATCACTTAAACTCGTTTCTTCATACCTTAACTTCTCTATAAAATGTTCTAAATTCCTTGTACATAAAACCATATCTATTCTTGTTTGATAAATGAAATTGCCTACTATTTGTCTTCTAGAGTATTCTCTTTTATTTTCGTTCCTTTCCCTCCATACATCCATCATATTGTTTTCTTCCATTAGTGATCTTAACTCTTTCCTTCCCGTATCACTTTTGAAAACCATGCCCTCCGCTATATCTTGTTTGCTAAAAACTGTATTAAAATCCCCCAGCATAATAATATATTTATAATTCCTCACAATTGTCTTGATAATGTTAAAAAAAAAAAATCTCTTTTCTTTTTCTTTCGTTGGTGCATGTATGTTGACCAGTATAATATTATTCTCTTCATAACTCATTTCCACTACCAAACATTTACCTATTTCATCTTTGTATATTTCTTTGCATTTTACACCACTGTTTTCTCTTATTAAAATTGCCACACCTCTACCATTTCTTTCATCCCCATTATTATAAAGAAATTCACCGTTCCACCTTTTCCTCATTTCCTTTATAGACCCTTCTGTCCAATTTGTTTCTTGTAGCATTATTATATCTTCTTTTTTACACATTTCTTTTACTTTATCAAACTTTCTTACATCTTGAAGTCCTCTCGCATTAAATGTTACTATCTTCACCATCATGAGACCGAAAAGAATATATATCAAGCCCATCAATTATCATTCTATCTCCCCCAAGTCCTTTAACAGTTCATATCTGTTTACATTTTTCAATGAGTCCTCTTTAACTACCTTTTTCCTTGCCCCAGCCAAGCTTGGTTTTACCTTGATTGATCTTCTTCTTTTCATTTGTTTCCCAACTTTGTCCTCCTTTTCCTCTTCACTGCCCATCTCAACAGTCTGTTCTTCATTCACAATCCTTTGATGTTCTATTCTGTCCAAAAGTTTTTCAACAGTCTGAGGAATGTCTATTTGCATCTCCGCTTCTCCCGCTTGTTGTGCTTGTTCTTCCTGTATGTTACTCTGTTCTCCTTTGTCCTTATTTTCTTTAGTTCCATTAACCTGTGTTGTCATGGTTCCTTCCTCTTGTTCCTTTTCGCTGTCTCCTTCATGCATCTGCCCGCTCACACCTTCTTCCTCCTCTTCCTCGTTTCCCATCCAGCATTCACACTTGTTGAGCACCTCCTCACAATCTGGGCACTTCACCGCCTTGCAGTCCCTCGCAAAGTGTCCCCTCTCATCGCATTTATAGCACCTAAACTCCGGACAGTCTTTCACCATATGCTCCGGGCTCATGCACAACCTGCAGGTCTTTACCTGCTGGCTATGCATCACCCGAAAGTGCTGTGGTCCTTCCGCTGTGTTGAGCTTGGTGCTGTACAGGAGTGAGATCACTTCTCTGGGGAATCTTGTTCTAACAAATCTTGTTCCGTCTTCAATATGTGTGCCTGGATAGACCCTTCTTTTTATTTTAGAAATGGGGAGAACTGCCCATCCCTCCAGTTTCTTTAAAATGTCCTCATCGTCCATGTAAACAGGCAGATGCATAAAGGAGACAACAAAGTCCCTGTTTTTAAGTCTTGTTACCTCACAGGTTTTTCCTTTGATAATTAATCAATTTATCAGCTCCTCAGTGTCCTCCTCCCTCTCCAAAGTCACCTCATAACACCCTGATGGTTTAGGTCGAACTGCCAAGATTTTCCCATCTCCAACTTTTCTGTCACTGACTTTATAATATCCACTGCTCTCACATCTTCCACATCCACTAAGTCCACTGCTACTGTTGCTTCCTTACTGTAAACTCATTTCCAGATATCCTTCGTAGTCTCCTCTTCCTTTTGGTTTCCATCTCGGTGTCTTTGTTCAGGTCCAATTTAATTTCCTCTTGGTGTTTCTCTTGCCATTGCAGGGGTCGTTGCCGTT